>BGPR01004490.1:19756-111280 GCA_013235015.1 Araneus ventricosus | reverse complement strand
TTTCTTCTATTACAGCTAACCTTTTCCTTCATTATTTTGAAAAGAATAATTTACTTCTTCATCCTCAAGCTTTCAGATTCGTAGATGATCTTATTGTTTTTAATCATGGAAGATTTAATAATACGTCGCAAAATATTTATCCTTCAGCCTTGCTTCTTAAACAAGCAAACAGTAATCAGTTTGAAGCGGATTTTTTAGATCTGGATATTAAACATGTTGATAATAACTTTTGTATCGATATTTATGACAAAAGAATGTATTTTAATTTTAGTGTCAACCGACTTTTCTATTGGTCTTCTAATATTTGTATTACGATTTATAGAAAGACAATTATCACTCAATTTTCTCGTATTAAATCTATTTGTTCAAATGGAAATTCAAAATCGAGACAATCAAAGCTTTTGTTTGATCAACTTTTAAATAATGGTATTCCCGAAAACTTTGTGCGACGATATCTCAAGCAGTGAATCAGGGGCTATCGGCAAAGCCTTTTCTCCTTTTCTTCCTCTGTTATCAACAGCAATAACTGATTTGGCGTCCATTTCCTCGTGCTTCTCACAGTCCTGTTTGCTTATTCCTGGCGGTGGTTAGCCTTTTTCTCTTTGATTTTTTTTGTGAATACTACTATATTATTTTATTTTAGGTCTTTTGTATTCGGATATTTTGCTGTCGATTTTTTAAAATAATCTTCATTGTATTTGTCTTTTATTTCAGAATTTTCCCAATTTTAATTGTCTTGTGCTTTTTGAACGGATGGTGACATATTTAAAGTGTTTTCGTATGTCGTTAACAGAAAAAAGCACTTATCAATATCATAGCGAGCTTCCTTTCCTGACGAGTGGATCGCCATGATATTTTTAAATTTATTATAATTTTTGTCTATTTTTGTTATATATATACAAAGTAATAAATGTCACATAAAGTAATAAAATATTAGTAATGTCTTGGTTGTTCGATCGGTATGGGAGGTAATGGTGTACACTTACTTCGACTCATGGCATGGTTTATCAGAATGAAGTACCTCCATAAGCAACAGACATTGATCATTGTTAGGTGAGAACATAAACTAAACTAATCCGAACAAACACCGTGAGCAGCACTCATTTGGTTGGCCCACACACAAATGCATTCTTTAATCTCTTTACATTTAAACCGTGTCGACAAATAACTCGCTACATTTATCAAACATTTATTTTCACATCTCGTTAACACAGATACATGGACATAAAACGCATCACAAAACAACATACAGACGAAGATACATTAGTTAGAACATATTAACAGAATTCTGGCAGAAGGCTAAGAAAAAAGTTTGGAAACAAACGATTCACAGTTTCCGTCTGAAACAACCATGATAATGCCCGATCTCATTTTTCACTATTATTGCACGATATTAAAACAGACAAAATATTGAATGCATGCTGCATCCTGCAAACTTCCCGGATTTCGCTTCTTGTCATTTCTTCTTTGTTTGAAATCGTAATTTTGGATTCAGAGATTTGATCCAACAGCGGCTGCTTTATGAAGACTGTGTCAATTCTAAAGAAAATATCAAAAGATTGGTTTTAACATTTTTCATTATTGGAAAGGATTACAAATTCGAAATTTGTTTATCATCTGAATTTGCTTAGAAATGCATAACTACATGAAATCCCTTTTTATTCAGTACAATCCTAAATGTAAGTAATTCATATGCGACATAAGCAAAACAATCTGATAATGTGTATTGCTGGCACGCAGTAACTTAAATTCTGTACATCAAATATGAAATTTCGTAAATTAGCTTATATATTTTTCTCATTTTATTCACATTTTATTTTAATGATGAAGAACTTATCTACTTCTCTATCAGCATAGAGTAAATACTTGACTAAAATGAAAATTCTATTTTAAGTTTTTACAAATTTATTGCATGGAATAGAATGGTAGAAAGATCTCTGCATTAAAGTTTCACGTTCCAATCCCAAAACTAAATTTTTGGGGAAAAATGTAGGTAATTGCAATAAATGAAATAAATAATTATTTCAAAAAATCATCTATAGCTAAAGCTAACTTCATAGAGAATTTTAGACGTTTTAACTTAATTTCCAATCAACATAATTTTTTCAATAATTCCCCTTATTTTACTGCATCAGTTAAAGGAGATTATTTACTTATTTTTAAATATTCCATCGTAAGCTAAGAATCCTTTTTTCTTTTCCAATACTTTCTCATGTTGCGGTGAAGCTTTAAGAAGAGCAAGAACTATCATTGCAATACCCACTTCTGAAAACTGAAATTTCAATGAAAATAAATCGAAAAGCACAAGAAAGCAATAAAAATAGAGCAAACACAATAGTTTCGAAAAAATGATCTCCTGGTATCTTTTATTAACAAAAAGTGAAAATGGTAGGTACAGAATGAAAAAAGGATGAATTTCAGACAAAAGAACGGTGTAAAGCAAGAAGAAAATAAATTAAACTTAAGATTTCCCTTCTTTTTGCACCAGAGAGGCTTCCAGCGAATATAATACGTGACTTGTACGGAAAATTTTATATCTTCAGCACCTCATGTCTTTGACCCTTTTGTATCGCCCAATTCCTAGTCCACTTCCTCTCACCATTCAGAACAGAAGGCAAAATATGGTACAAATGTCGCCCTGGTTTTGAACAGGTTTGAATATATGCTTTCTTTATTTTATACTAGCAGCCTTTGGTGACAAGGTTGTTCCCCGGGAATATGATTTCAATTGAATTTGCATCATTTTATATTCATAACAACGTAATTTAAAGTTTCAGATTGTGGTAGATATTTAACCCAAGTTCTATTAGTGACCTTGGTCCTCTTATGTTCATTGTCTACGTAAATGTTCACATTTGATTTTAACATTAAAACATGAAAATGACGCCGCACATTTTATGGCCAGCGGCATGTTAGCTGTATTAAAACATGTTCTAAAAATCATTAAAACATACCAATCATACCATTTCAGCTTATGTTCCTTAATATAAGCAAAGTAATATCTCGGAGAGCCTTGTTTACAGATTTCACAAGAATTTTAATGAAATAAAATATAAAAGCAAAATGTATTAGGATATTATCTCAGATTACAACAATGAAAGAGAAATACACAGATAAAAGTATTGTTGTAAATTGAGCCGAAATATATTTTAAAAATTTATTAAAATTCAAGAAGACATTGTACGACAAAATAATTGATAACATTGAAAGAGTAATTTTTTCCACTTTCGGATGGTGTAGAAATGATTTTTGCACTGTAATATTGTCGGAAATTGAGGAAAAATGCCGAAATTTCGATTAATTTTTAATTGATTAAAATTGTAATTAAAATTTCAAAAAAGGACTCCGAGGTCCACATTCCCACCCTCCAAAATATGTTGGTGGCAAATTTCGTAGCTCTAGACTGAGCGGTCTGACCTGTAGAGCGGCAATACATACACACAGACACACACATTCTCCTTTATTATTAGTGGATATACTCGAGAATTATCGTTTTAACGGTGCATGACGTACTGACAATCGAAAATTTATTTGATTTCTATACCACTTCAGGCATAAGAAAACATTATTCTACATGTTTTTTTGAATTCATAATATGCGTGGTCGCATTTACGGGTGTGTCTTAATTTTTTTTTATAAAATGCTGATTCGTGCCTTATATGAAAAGATTTATGATTATGTTTATGAAACCATTCAAAGGAAATTTTCTAAAAATGTACAATGTTTCACTACATATGTTGGGAAATTAAGATTTTGTAGCATGATTAAAATTAAATATTTGTTTTCAGCGATTGAATTTAAAATTTATACTTTTTTCACAATCTGCGATATTATTACAGAGTATTCTCAAGTGTTACAAAAATTATATTTTTGTATTGTATGTTTTACCACAAAAAGCGGTAGTTCATCGAGGATTTGTCGGACATGCAGTATTGTGCTATCCTTCAATGTGGTTACATAATCACCATTCCAAAAGTTCGCTTTGTAAAACACACTTTTCTGATGATATCACAACCAAAAATCACAAGTTCTAAGATCCGAGTACCGCTTGGCCACCTCCAAGAAAATGAACGGCTAATTATGCATTTTCCCGTAAAGTGTGGTGTGAATCGTTGTGTGTTGAAAAAAATCCAATGTGATGAGGTTCTCCATTTTCCATAAATATGGTAGATTGCTTGAACCACTGCTTCAATATTTTGAGTATAATCAATTAATGCTAATTGAACCCCATGTATGAACGACACCAAAATAAAATATGTAATGGTAATTGTGATTTCTGTAATTTGACCTAGGTACCTGCAATGCTGAAGTTGGGGACGAAAATTGGAACTTTTTAAATTAATCGAAATCCCGTGGTGGGAATAGTATGTTGATCAAATTTGCATATACGAGCATATACGAATATTCGTATATACGAATTTACATATACGAGCTTATATTTGCATATACGTATTTCGACGAACAGAGCTTTTATAATGGAGATCCAAACACCTCAAATTATTTTACGACCTCCCTACACTATATTCTGTGTATTCTTCTTTAAACATTAATTTTTAATCTTTCAGATTTTCACGTAGTCTTAAATCCTGTATTGCATACAAGAAGTTTAAATAAGGATATTCACTGCCTGCACAAAAAGAAAGAGAAATAAATGAATAATATTTCTTTAAGAATGAGATAATTGCCAATAATAATTAACAAACTTAATCAATCAAAATTTTCAAAGCAATAATTTTAGGATTCTATTAGATGAGAAATAAAATTATGAAATATTTTTATTAAGTATTTTTGCCAACAGACTAATTTGGTTCAAATCGGTATTATATTTCAGTTACACTTTCTAACTTATTTATTAGCAAGCCGACATAGAAATATGGGAAGAAAGAGGATAGAAACTGCAATTAATTACAGGTTAATCAATGTTAAAGTTTAGTTACATTAAGGTTCAGTTTTTAAGCAACTCGAGGGATATTTTTTGACGGAATTCGCAACTTTGACCCACGGTCAGATGACGAGGACGATCTCTGAACTGGCACACCCCTCTCCAAACATCCACACCACACCAGAAGGAGGACCTTTGGCCACCAACCTTTTATTTAAAGTAAAATAGGCCCGCATTCACTGCAGATATTCGGTGGAATAGGGTTTCAAACCTCGAACCATCCACCCTGAAGACGAGCCAAATCAATGTTAGACTTTTATAATTTATTTTCTTTTCCGGATCAGAAGCAAATCTGCACTGCATAATATAAAAGCGGTTACGCTTTAGACTCAACAGGTTAAAATTACTCAATTTGAAATAAAAAAATATTTTTTAATCAGTCAGTTTTTAACACGTCTTAAATAATCTTTATTCAAGAAAAAATATCTTCACCATTTTGTTGAATTATTCTTTCGAGCCCAAACTATCTTTTTAAGATCTTTAAAAAATACATAAAGTAAAAACGTTACTGAAGTACAACCATTATTTCCAGAATTATTTAAAAGAAAGATTTCATTTCTTTATGAGCATTTAAGGCGGCTTTTAGTGGAATGAACAAGCTTTTCAAAAGATGCAAAAATTTGATACCATTTCTTCCGTAACCTAAGTAATTATCACTTTCAAATAACTGGCTACATTCCAGAGAGCTCAATTGAAAAATTCTTAAAACATTAAAAAACTGAATCTCAAAAGCAAGTTTACACTTTTAGCTTAAATGAACATTTAATGATGTTGTCGGTAGAAAAGAACAGTGTATTTTTCTTCGCACCATAGTTTGAAATTCTGCTCCAAGTTTTCTAAAGAAGTCACAGATCAAGAATCATATGATTCAACGCTATTTATCCTTTTTACTTGACCACAAGTCTGCAGTTCTGTTACAAGCAACATGAGCAAGTGTGAAACATTTAATTATTACTAAACAACATAAATTTCTTTAATTAGGAAAGTCATTACAAAGACCTGTCTTTACAAAGACCTGAGAGAAAATGAAGGCATGATTAGCCGCCATGGAACAGAGGAACATTATATACTTTCTGATAAGCAAATAATTAGTCCTGTTAATTAAATGATATCTTAATGAAGAAAATGTAACATCGTAATTAAGGAAATGTCTGCTATTTTTTTCAAAATTTTCTCCCTTCAGTATTTGTTATTAGCTAAGGTGTTCTTTGTTTCATCTATAGAACAAGATCGATAAGATAATAAACTATCTATTGAAACGATAAAACAATACAATTTTTCTTATTTGATGCTTATATAATTTCAGATTTTTGAGTTCTCAATACATAATTTTTTACAGAAATTCTGCTAGTTTCCATGCTAAAAGGTATAATAACGGTATTTTTTCGTTTCAAATAATTAAAGGGAAAAGATTAAGACTGGATTATCAGTAGAAAATAATCTTTAAACAATTTCATAAAATACCGAAATTTTAAATCAAGTCTCAAGAATTTTTTTTTTCAAAATTTTCAGAATATTCTTTTTAAAAAAATGCATCTTTTGTGAAATCAAAACAAAATTTTGCCTAAAACGAACATTAAATACTATGTCAAAATTGCTATAAGCTAATGCAATATATACAAAATTTTAGTCGAAGAAATATTGAATAGTTTTATTCTGTATTAACTCAAACTAATATGAAACTCATGATAATTCATAGAAAATACAAACGTATTCCCAATATCCACAGTCAGTAGTAAAAAGTATTGAAAAAAGCACTGCAATTAACTTAAAATTTAATGGATAAAGAAGTTTAGAAATTTTTATTTAAAGATTTGCTTTAATTTATAAGAACATTAATGCATGAAATGAAATTTAAAACAACAAATTTAAGTTAATATAATAGTCTCCGTAAGAATTTCTTCAATTTAACGAGTCAAATTCTTCGTCATTAGAAAAATTAAGCACTTTGGATTTCAGACCACACAATGAGAAGTCATGCAATTAATTAAAATTACTTTTATGAATATATTTTTAAATGAATCAATGGTCCAATGATTGTGGATTAGGTAACAAACATTTTGTGAATTAATGGCAATTAGCATAAAATCGAGGACTTTGTGATTAAAATTATAACTTGGTATTAAATAATAGAACATGACAAACAATGATTAAAAATGTATTTAGTTTACGCTCATAAACATAAAACAGATCTCAGCATCAATACTTGAGTTTGATGAATCCTTTAAAACTTCTATAGTTAACAGGGAATTGCTTACGGCGGTTTTAGAACTGAAACTTAAAAAGTTTTCAGTGAAATATATATGCAGAGAATTAAAAAAAATCCTGATAAATACTGAGAGCCACTTCCACTACAAATTCAACAAAACGGACAAAGTTGTGTTTTTTCAGTTCGGAAGAACCAAAATTCACATAGATTCTTGCTTTTTAATACACCGTCTTTTATACAACGAGTGTGATTTAATAAATAAAACGAAAATGGTCTCTCTTTAGATATATTTGTTGCTGGGAAGGAACATGTAAGGAAAAATGAGGTAAAACCGGGTACTAAGACTCAAAGGCCTGTTAAAACTAAACTATTCGACATAGAACTTGTCAAATTTTATTAAAATATACATTCTTTAATGGAATACAATATAAGATTCCTGAAAATTCACAGTTTCGCTACATTTTTTACCCCACTAGTGGGGTAAAACCGGGTACACATGTTAACTTTATGGGAAATTAGGAAAACTAGATTTTCAGAAAAAAATTATGACATTTTATATGACAATTTAAAGGTATTAGTTACAAAATACATTATGTAAAGCCAGTTATCTACTTCCTCCACGCTACTGCAGCTTTCGTGGGCGCAGCTAAGACAGTTTCTAGATTGGGTTAACCCTTCCCATTTATTTAGAGTACAAAATACATGATTAACATCTAAACAATCAACGTCTGATGTGCTTTATAGTCTTCAGCTGAAGTATCATCAATACTGTCTGACCCGGTCCTGCGCCACTTGGAATACCCGGTTTTACAGCATATGTTAGAGAAAACGAAATAGAACCACGCAACTATTGGACTAAAACCTTATTGTTTGATAGAGTATAAATCTTTAGTAAACATATAATTATCTGAACTAATTAGTTTTTGTAACTGTAATGATTTTTAAATAAGGATAGTTTAGAAGCAAAAAAACATAAGAGAGTTGATACCTTAAAAATAATAAACCTTCCCAGACGCAGCGAATTCAGCAGAAACAAAATGCCATTATGAGAATTCCTCCTCCTTGACGGGTCGAATGTAATTCAGTATCTGTACGCTAGATAGGAAAACATAGTTCCAGAATTAAGGGTATCCGATTTTACGCATGTGCCCGGTTTTATTCCACTCTCTCCTTTTTTTTGTTTTTTCTCCTAATCTCTTGCTTGAACGTGAAGGAATAGCGTGAAGATGCCATCTTCTATTCAGCCTGGATTTTAAATAAATTGATTTAAAACCGAAAATTTTAATAAATTGATTATTGTCCTACAATTTACCCTCTTCTTCAAAAACGAGAGTATAGTTAGATGTGGTTATCTTTAGACATGATAGTTAACGGAAAAGAGTCTCTACAATATTTTGCCTCCTGTTCTTGTCCCAGAGCTTGATTTCTTAAAATAAGTTTAAAGGTGGTTCGAGAAATTGGGATAAAAGACGGAAACTCTTGATTTTAGTTTTCTTTCTTCCTTTACACCGATCTTCTGCCTAAAGTTTTCCTTTTTTCGTTATATGCCAACCATTTTCGCTCTTTGTCAGTAAAAGATATCATGAGGTTTTCTTTCTTCAGGTATTCCGTTTGCCATTCTTTCTTTGTTTTTCATTCTCATTTTTTTAGTTATTTTCAATAAAACTTTCAGGTTTTGAAGTGGACGTTGTGAAAGCTGGTTCTTTTTCATTTTTAGGTCGCTTCACAACACTAAGAAATCGTTGCAATAGGAAATAAATATCTTCTCAGGAGATGGATTGAATTTATAAAAGGAGTGAAATGATTAAATACAATAAGTAAAAGGTCTAAAAAAGGAAGTTCCTCTTAAAAAGTTACCTAGAAATATATTAGAAATCTCTACGAAGTTTATTTTTGAAATACCATTAAGGTAATATTTTGTATGGTGGCATTTTTCGTATATTCAAACATTCATTTCGAAAAATTTTAAATCTTAGATATGGATGGAAATGCTTAACATTTCATAGCATTCAATTTCAATGCAAATGGTTAATAAAAATTTTGAAAGGAATTATTTTTTGATCACACACACACACAATTGTTTCACATCAGTGCTTTAAAGCTTGAAAAAAACGCAATAAACTTGATGCGCGCAAAATTCATGGTTGATATTATAGTACGCAACGTCATCTTATCAAGGCTTTCAATGAATGTTTATTTTAGAAGATTTAATTTTAGGATGATCCATAAGAAATTTTAACACGAAAAGTTTTAAAAGTTTAATATTTTAAAGTTTTTGTAAAATGATTTTTCGTTCTTTTAGTTACTTGCGTAAATAATGAAACTAAAAATGATCCTTGAAATAAATTCGTTGAAACAAAGTAAATCTTAAAAACGACTTCAGTGATTTAAAGAATGTTTAAAATTTCGTTAAAGTATAAGGGAATATAATTTAAGAGAAAAATATTATCGATGTCTTTTCATGCAATGAAATTATATTGCTTTTCAAAATACCATATTTCATCTTAAATATACACTTTCAGAAGCGGGCTTATACTTTAAAAGGATAAAATAATTAGTTTTATCCATTGTGTTGAAATCAAGAAGATTCGATTACTATAAAGTTTTTGGATTATAAACAACAAACAAAATCATGAATCTAATGCAAGAACAATAATTAAATCAAACAAACTTAATCATTGAAATTTAAAAATAAATTTAATGTTAAAAATTAATACTTTCTTAATTGAAAGCCAGTCATTTTATCATTAATTTTTATATGAATGTACTTAAAAGACCTTGGTTAAGGTATGCAATTTAAATGCCTTATCAAACTAAGTAAAAATTCTTCAAATGAGCTTTACAAAAAAAAATGACATTCAATATCAGACAATACATTGCATATTCTAAAAAAATGATACTGGTCCATTAACTTTATATATATGCAAGAATTTTAGTGTAAATATTTGGTAGTGTTTTAGATATTAAAATCACCGTGGTACACTTGTGCACAAAAATTAAGCAACATTTCGGAAAATGCGAGAAATTTGCAATTTATATGAAGACTATGGTTTGAAATAGATTCTGGAGAATCGTGTAACATACAATCGAGTATGATACACATTTTATAGTGAAGATTCGGTCACGCGGGTAATTAGGGGGCGACCAGAAAGTGATGAAGATGGAAAGGGATTTCGACTCATCCCGTTTCACAATAAACTGATTACGAAATGAATCTTTCAACAATGGTTATGTTTCATGTGGGAAATAGTTCGTAACACTGAATTTTAGGAAAATTTAATATCTTAAATACCCATGTATACCCATATATATACTCATAAACTAAATACATTATTGAAATTGTTTGTTTGCATTATGGTCAAGTTTCGAAAATGTTTGTGCAGAACCTCAAGTGCTTCTCTCAAAGAGAAATTTAAATTCCCCTCACTGAAATGCCAACCTCTTTCTGAATTTCAACGTTATTCATCTATATGTTTTACGTAAATTAATCTTTATATCTGGTTTAAAAGTGATGAAAGAAAAATTACGCTATGACACGCACATGCGCGGTTAAAAATTATTTAGAGCAAACTCTAATATTTATTCTAATCTTCAATGTACTTATTTCAAATTTTAATACAATAATTCTGCAACATATTGTCGGGTGTTTTGCGAGATTCGCATAATTTGAATAACAACTGTTCATGTTATAAGCAAAAAAAAACAATTACAATTTCTTTAACAATTCTGACGAATACAATTCAAATAAAGCAAAGTATATCCACTGCCGATCGAAAAGACCTGATGGCATTTTTCCCCCATTTACAGAGAACTTGAGGACATCTTTCTTAAGAATAATCGTGACCTAGGCAAGATTATTTCTTAAGAAATATGGCCACACACAATTAACATTTCTGTGAAAAAATGTTTGTTGTTTATATGATCCGACAGAAACAGACATCATTAATATGCCTCGATGAAGCTTCTTAGACCAAAATATAAGAACAAAGCTCTTCAGATCCCGATTTCGTATGAATTTGATTGAAAATTTACTAAAGAATTTGTTGATAAAATTCAAATACATAACCTAACTTTTCAAAACATAGTTCATTCAGCTAAATACCAAGAGCGAAAGAGCAGAGTTATGGAACGGGCTTTATATTTGCAAGCAATAAAGGAAGGTAATCGCATGAGAATACAGTAGAAGTAATAAGAAACTGGGAGGTTGTAATTTTTCAACATTTTTTATAGGAAGTAAAGCGTAGCTGTTATTAGAAAGGCTTGACCCCGAAAGGACGTTAAGAAGATGGCATTTAACGCTCAGAGATAAGCGAACAAAATGCATTTTTCTATTATATTAAAATAACACTTCTGGATAATAAAGTGGCGGCTTTTTCGACAGTTAATATATTTTGAAATAAAATTCACTGAAATTATATATGGGAAATTTAGGACATATTTAAATCATCAACATTTTTTTCTTCATCAGAGATGAAAAGTAAAATTTATCGAACCATTGGCATTTTCTAGCTAATATTTCATTTCTCTTTACTATCAATTTCCAAAGACTCATGCGCAGAGATGAATGAATCCAATCTCTGATAATACATTAATCTCTTTATTTTTCTTACTTCTATATCTGGTTCATTGCAATTCAGAATTCTTAAGTAATACTGCATCTCCTTCCCACCTATTGAAAAAATAAGAAATAAGTCTCTAGGAGAAATAAAACAGATAAGTATAGTCGCCTTGTAAGGTCGAAATAGCTCATTTTCTTTGAAACGAGCTCCAATTCTAAACTTCACGAGACTACTGGGATTTGTTTGAGCTAACATTTTAAAACTACTTTGCTTGAAGCGGGATTTAGTGATGAGGTGGAATAAGAAAAAAGTTTTACTTTCTGTGAGGGGTTTACTAATATCGTTATGCATCTTTCAGATTGCCTACTTAATACAATGAAAGCTTTCTTGGTGATTTGTTAGTAGAGAGTATTATAAGATGGAAAGAATCTTTTATGAAGCTAGAAAGGCATTTAAACGATTCTCTCTTTGTGATTTTCTTTATATGAACGGTTTTAAATCACTTTGTGTTGGGTCTGATGAAATTTATCTTGCTTTCCATGAATTGATATAGCTTTATCAATTTCGCAGTGAATAAAAGAAATTTAGTTTGAAAACTTTCAAATGAAACAATGTGTTGCATTTTAAGCTCAAGAACATAATGTGTTAGACTTGTCGCCTTTTGTGATCAGTATTTTCTCCGCTACTATTAATTTCCTCTCATTTGGCACTTATGTTGCTGCTCAGCTCTAAAATGAAAAAATAAACAAATTAAAACTTCTCCAACATTGCTCTAACTTAACGGTTGTGTTTTGACATACATCTTCGCTTTGTAAATGCTTTTTTTTAAAAAAATAAAGCATTGAATAAATTATTAGATTTTTGTATTGACGGCACCATCCGAATACCTCTTGTTTTCATTTCAGTGTTTTTATATATTATGGAGCTGTTAAAAAGTACATGAAACAAAAAACACACCGAGATTTTAGGTTTTTAGAATTCTGATATTTGTCCTGGGAAAGTTCATATATATAGTTTTATTGTGTAAATTTTTTTTTCACAGTTTGTCTAAAATGCTTTCTTCTTGTTTCGCCCTAACCGGGACACAAGACAGTAGACGATGACTGGGCACGAACATATCCCATATAGGTAAAAAATTGGATGTTTCATTCCTGATCATCTCTCATATTTTCTTAACTCTTCGTTAGGCACGGGTGATCTCTCAGATCGTTTCGGTATTATTTTGTCTTCAACCTTGAGATTAATTGGCAATTATTTTGTGACATCTGATCTACCTTCATAGACCTTCATGGAGTGGGGCATTAACTTAGTTTCGGTTTCAATCACCATCTCCACAAACATGAAACCACATTCCTAATCTCTCAGAGCACCAAGCACAACTTCACTCTTAACTTTTTGTTTTTTCAGTAAAAAAATTTATAATGTAATGCTCAATAGCAATCCTTTCTAATTGAATAGCTCCAATTAACATTGTAAACTTGTTGCGTTTTATAATTAGGCAGCAGTGTAGGGAATTTGGCAAGGTCTAAGAGAAGTCACCCCTTCGGGTGCTGTGATTTTTCTTCCATTTCATGTCCGGGACACTGCTTAAATAACCTTAAGGTTATAGTTGAAAGGCATGAAGTGGTGTTATGTTATGTATGGTTGAAGTTGTAGACTATTGTAATTGTTTCATGCAAAATGAATTTCACATGATGAATTAATTTCCTTTATACTTTAGACTTTGTGAATGGTTGAAATAGGTTTAGAGAGCCAAATATTACTAACAGCAACGATAGGAAGAGGACTTCCTTGAAGGCTTCTGAAAAGAAATTAAAACACTTCGACTTCGCATAAGCCAAAAAACTTATTCTTTAGCAAGTTAACAACACTTTCTTGCCAGGCCTTCAATATGGGATTGTTATTTTCTAAAGACTCAAGCTGGCTCCAATGGAAATATGAATTAACGGCTTTGAGTTGAATCAAAATTTTTCTTTAATCTTTAACACGGCAAATAAGCTATTCTGATTGTTGTACATATTCAGCAGTTTAAAAAGAATTAAATTTAGCTGTATTAGAGAAAGTTTTGCTTAGTTGATAATATTTATACCTTTTCTCAAATAAGGGATATAAATTTAATGATAAAAAGAGGTTATAAAAATAATGTAAGTTTAAAATACAGGGATACAAAAGTAATTTGTGTTTCATTTTCCAGAATTGCATTAAATAATACTTTGGATTTAAGCAAAGACGTAAGACACCGTGAGGAATATTTTATTTCTAAAACAAACAGTATGAAGATCTATAAAGCGTTTTAATTCTCTCCGATACTCCCAAGAATTTTCTAACTTCAAAGCAATATTTTTTAATTAAAGAAATATAAAATATAAATGTTCCTAAAATTCCATCTCACCAAGAAAGCGATACATATTTTCAGGAAATGACATCTAGCGTCTTGGTTTTCCAATCGGAAATCAAGTTGATGGACTTCCAGGGTTCAGGCTGCTAGCTAATGTAGATATGTTTTATACAACGTTACTCTTTTCTCAGAATATTGGAATTCTAATCTTCTGGCTGGCTGCTCAATTTGTAAATGCTTTCTATTGAACATGAACGAATATTTCAATGAATTTTACTCCAACATACTATTTGAATTCTGATTCTGATCCTGGTATGTCAAATTATATATATAATTTTAAGAAAGTGATGACTAAGGGTATTCAGTATTTTTAAATGTGAAATGAATACGTTTATGGACATGATTCCCGTCTTTTAAATGTGAATGACATTAGAAGGTAGTACAATAGATTTCCAAATGAAAGTTAACCCAAGAGAACCCGCGCCTCCTTAGCGATCGTTAAGATGCGCGGGGTCATAAAATGACCCCAAACTAAAATTCAAACCTGCGCTATTAAAAACTTAAAAAATTATATTTTTAGTTGAAAAAATGACGCTTTTGTCTCTTAAGACATTAAGAAAACAATGTTTAACACAAATCGAATATACTCTAATATTTTTTGTGATAAGACTTTTAAAATACAATCTTTTCTTCGTATACAATTAGTCCACAAATTATTAAAGTACTCACTATAGTATTGTTACAATTAAAACATGAATTTTAATACTATTTAATTATAATGAGAAATAATAGAATGCACATACCAATTTTCAGTTACATTTTGTTTCCTTGGAGATAATTACTACATACGGAAATTAAGTGTTTCTTGCATACAAAATTTGTACACAAATTGCATTGATTATCCATTAGTTTATTGGCGTAATCACTGATAAGTGAAAAAACAATATCTTCCGTCCTCTTCCGATTCCGTATCATATTCGCTGAAATTTTCACTATCTGAAAAATTTTCTTCTAAAACATCCCCAGGTCCATTGTCTTCATTGCCAAAATCTGAATCTTCAGCAGTTTCAACTTCAGCAAGAAGTTTACGTAAACGTCCCAACTCTAAAAAAAACTTCTTAACCCTATAATGACGGTTTGGGCGGTTTCGGGCGATAAGGTAATTTTAACTTTAACCTTTTTTGCGATTAAGAAACCCGATGTCGGATGATGGGCTTGATTTGAGGATAAGTAGGAATTCAGAAACGAACGCCATGATTAGAACTAATGGTGGAAAAACTTCACAACTGAGTAGAGGTCCCAGCTATATTTATAAATGGCTAAATTAGATGCTAAAAAACACAAATAAAAGCTCATGCCGTCGGTAAAGAGTTAAACTTTTTCCTATGGAGTCGGTATTCTGAATAGCAGGTAGATACTTCGATTCGGAAAGGACAGCAACGAACTGACTTTATCAGTCTATCGAAATAACTGCTCTTTGGAACAAATAGAAGGACGCGCGGGGTCATTCTTTAACCCCAGTAACTGGCAAAACGTGTATTAGGGGACGAAAAATTCATTCCGAAAATACTTTCTAAATACTCAGAGAAGGCAGAGGGAGGTGACTAACTCTGCTACTGAGAATAAAGGAATGAACAGGTGGCTGGTTTTCTGGGAATCGGAGTTTGCAGGGGGCTTGTGGTCATAAAATGACCCCCTCGCGTCCTACCGGGTTAAGCAGCTGTCTATCTGTAAAGCGATATCTATTGCATATATAGGGAAAATGTATACGGAAATAAATTTTAATTGTTAAATTTAAATATTTTTTGAGTTATAAATAGTGTCATAATTTGAAGTAATATTTCTAAAGATTTGCAATCACATGAATCTATCAAGTACTTACAAGTACAAGGTAAATTAGATATTACTTGGCAAGATTTTACAAAATAAACTTAATTAGCAGATTTATAGGTAATGAAGTTATTTGAAATGACATTTAATTATTAAATCAGTAAATGAAATTTTAAGAAAGAGAGAATTTTACCATCCTAGGTTTCCAGATACAATATTAATTTATAGAAACGTTTTCTATATTGATAATAAGATTGCTGTGAGATTTTATTAGCATTTCAACAAGTTCTGAGTTCCCACATTTCATAAGAGCCTCTACATTAGCGTTCAGGGATCCGATCTGCATTGGATTTGGCCTAGGGAAGACTATATAGTATTTTCTCGCCTAGGATTTCTCGTGTGGCTTACATTAGCTTGTTACTCTCGAAGAAACGTTCTAGCTTAATGACTTCCACTACAGTTTCGCACTCAAGGGACACGATTTTCATCAGCTCAATGTGAGAATTGTGCTGCTAAGAATGAGATAGGACTTCAGAGACAAATGCTCCAGAAGAAACGAAATGAATTGGAGGATATTCTGAAATTCTCTAAGATAATATTTAAGTTGCGCTATATCTCCTGGAGTTCAAATGGTGGTTTAATTTCCATGATACGTGTAAGTTTTGTACTTTCCTTTTACTTTTAATGTAACAGCAATACAAAAGAAAAGTGATAAACAGTTCGGTTTGGATATACAAGTCAATCATATCAACGATCCCAAATTTAATCATTTTTACATTTTAGGGAAATACTAATTTTCCTACTTTTCATATTTTGAAGCAATGGATTACCAATAAAATCTTGCAAGTTTTGAGTTATTAGCATGTATATTTCGTAAATCATCTTCCATAAATATTCTTAACTAATTTTAATCAGAATATTTTCTTCGTTCTGGAATTTTTACCAACATTTTTTATTAGAATCAAAACTGCAGATATACACTCTAAAACGTATTTTTTAATTAATTCTCTTAAGCTCGAAATACATATAAATATATTTCTCTTCAGTGCACAATTATTTTTATAGTTTTAACTACACACTGCGCATGGAGGTATATTTTCATGAACTACATTTTTTTACCTACTTCATAATGCACCTTTGAATAACTTCATAATTATTTATAAACATTTTGAGTATTATAATTTTGATTTGATGTAAGAAAGTTTTCTGTACTTTAAATATGAATAATCTAAAATTGTTTGTAACTAATTAGTTTATGTATGAAAAATAACTTTTTAAATGTGATTATTTAAGTAAAATTTCACATATTATTTAAATTTATAATTTTTAAACACCATAGTAAAAAAATAAAAAAAAGTATTAAGAGCGCTAAATTCCTTTTTTTATTGATATTGCAGTATTTGACATAATCACGTAAACTCCCTGCTTAAGTTTACTAAAATTCATTTACACTACTCTATGCAAGGTAACAAAGCTAATCATAAGAATATGTTATTTAAGTTATATTATTATTTAAAGAATTGGTCTTCAACTAGGAAAAGATAATAAATGTTGTGAAATTTGGAAAAGAGTAATATTTCTAGGTAATGCTGAGATCAATATAACATAGAAAATTCTTACAAAAATTCTTTGCAAGCTATGATTCCGGAACTCTCTAAAACTTTAGAAGAATATGAATTTTATTCACAGCAATTTTATTGACTTTTGTGAAGACATCTACTTTTTCCTTCAATTTACAAAGAAAGACTGAAAAGACAAACTTGTCTAGACGTTTGTGCTCGAAAAAATTTCCAAAATCAAGCTCGATACCTTTTTCTCTTTTAACTTTTGGATATATTTCTATCTTAATGCGCAGTTCTTTTGTAGTTTAAGCGTATAAAAGTTCTTAAATGAGTCAAAAAACCCACATAGCGCTGCCAGTGGTATCATGGCTTCAACGAAATGAAAAGAAAAACACAATGACATAAAATAAAGGTTTGAAAACGAAATCAAAACAGTAAAATATATAATATTGATTTTTTTCTTGGCGACAATATGATTTGAACGGTAGAAAAACAGTACCGAGCTCGCTAATCCAAAACAATGTTAAAAAATTACAATGTGAAATTCATAACACAGCCAGCAAAATACATGAGACAAAGAAATAAGACACTGCTGAAAATAATAATGGAAATCATTCAGTAAAGCGTCAGTTGAGCTCTGCGCCGACAGCCAATAAAATTGCGACAATGCATTCTGGGAACGTTTACATGCTAAGTCGCGATAGAAAGCTTTGCATGCGAAAAAACTCTTTCAACTGACCAGGGGACAATTAATTAAAAATCAACAGAACACTTCAGGATAACTTTTTTATCTGATATGATGCAGTTTTTTAATATTTCAAAAAGTGATACAGCTTCATTTCTTTTGTGAAAAAAGAAGACGGAATGCAGTCTGGATTGGAATATATGGTTACCTTTTATGCTCCGTGAAGTTTATCTACCTTAAATTTGTTGAGTTGTAAAATATTAAAAACTTTCAAGTGAAACATTTGATTTTATCTTTATTGCATAATTACATAAAAGTATTGTCAATTGAAAGTTTTGAGAAATAATGAAGCGAAATTGAAAGAGATCAAATATGATAAATTGAAACTATTTTACTTCTTAAAATTAAACTATTTAGAGAAATTTTATGCAATCACCTTATAAGTTTGACTTGTGTTATTTACAACATCATGGGCTATACAGAATCTGAATTTCGTTCCGATTATATTATTTTAAGAACATTTTTCAAGTAAACGGTAGAAGATAGTGGGACCAAGAATCTGTATAAAATACTTGCTTTCGTTAGGTCATATAAATCAAAACATAAATTCTTAGAGTTTTACTGAACATTAGTTAGTTTTACAGTCAAAATTTAAACTCATGCCAAAATATAGCTATTTAAATAATATTAACATGGTATACTTCCCTGTTACAAAATAAGCAATCCATTGAAGATAGAAACTCCATGTATATATGGAAATCTTCTAAAGAAATCTCAACGACATGAAGTTTGTGGACAGAAAACGACAGGAAAATATATGGAAATCTTCTAGAGGAAATCTCAACGACATGAGATTTGTGGACAAAAAACGACAGGAAAGGAAATGAATCCGTGAACCATTATAGCCATCCTAAAATTTCAATTTTAAGATGGCTATAATGACTAACGGATAGATTTATTCAATTCTAAGAAGATATATTAGTTTTCTAAAAGCGGTAACAGACTACTCTAAATATCATTAACTTGACAGGCAATTTCACCTCTAAATTCAGTTTCACAACAGAATGTGTTACTGCTTTGTTTGTCTTTGACAATATTGATCGAGCGAAGCGAGTTCTCTATTTTAACTCAACTGTTCGGCATTTCGTCTGTATTTAAATTTGTTCGTTACGCAGTCACGGCCGAGTGCGCTGTTCGAATTTCTATAAAAGCTCCTTAAATCCATCAAAAACGAAGTATATGTGAAAACAAATATTTTTTAATTCCATTTCAAGATGGTGGCTGTTTTAATGATTTCAATGTGCTGGCAAGTTAATGGCGAGTTTGACCCATTAAAACATAAAATATTTAATTTCATTAGTACTTGTATTAATACTGATAAAAGAAGACATTTAATTGCAATTTTGTCAATGCTGATAAAAGCAGAAATTTAATTGTAATTTTGCTAATACTGATGAAAGCAGAGATTTGTGTAGATAATTCTCATCAAAGTAAAGAAGAGAGATAAGATTTTAATTCCGTGCTGAAGGCTGTTTTTTTACTGTTTTGTTCCATCTAATATTGTTTTTCTATTTTGTTGAAAGTATGTTATTTCAACGATTCTATCCAAACGAAAATTGGAAGACTACCCCCACTCTCAAGCGTAAACTTTTCTACATCTTTGTTTCAGTACATTTTTGATGCAACTTTTTTAATGAGTTAAAGCAACTGTTTTGTTAATATGTATAGAAAAAATTGTGCATAATATATGTGTACAATATTGCACACTAATTTGTTAAAGATTGGAATTGTAACTTTGAAAAATATAATCCATACGGGGACAAAGAAGACACTTCCTTTAGGGATAAACGATGATGCCTTGTGCAAATCAACTAAGTGGTTTTTGTATGTACTCAACTATATAATACAATTTTCCAATGTAACCAATTCAAATATTATCATTACCATCCATTTAAAAAAATATTTTTACATTAGTCCTATAGCAGACATTTTATATGTCCTGGTATTTGTGACAGAAGACATTATCTCGTTTCTTCTTTTCAGATGTTCGTGGAGAGGATTTGTAAGTATTCAATATGGCGGAAGCTTATAGATTATCCCAGATTTATATGATAATTTACCAGCTATGATTTGTTATCTTCTGCTCATAGCAGACGTAATGTGTCTGAGTATGTTTTATTTTAAGTTAGAAAGTTAATCCAACACAAGATCATCAATTTTAAAAAATAATACGAATACTTATTTGAAGAAACATTTTTAATTGTTTTAAAAATGATTTTATAGACGCAAAAGATTATATTATATAACATTTCTGTACATATTTATTTGCTTCTGATTCGGATATTATAAATCCTTTTTTTCGAAATATTTAAAAATATTTTTATATTTTCCTCATAAAGCAATGGTATTTCGAAAGAATATTTATTACTTTTACAGTACGAAAGAAACAAATGACTACATTTAACTAACTGCGAGAAAATACAATTAATTATATCTCTACCACAACATTCAAACTGCTCAAAGCAATTCTTTTTTAAATGGGGGAAAATCAAGGAAATTTTTTCTAATTATTGTGCAGTTAATAAATTTAATTAAAATCATCATTAATACTAATCAAACTTCCTATCTTAATGTCTTTTTTTACCCAGTTAACACGCAACGTTGAAAAAGAATGACGATAAAAAAATTATTTAAAATGTATTTAATTATGTATTAATCATTGCCATCCTTTTTTCATTTCTTTACTTTTTCAGTTGAAAAGCATAACAGAAATTTTATTATAAACTAATGTATTGTGTAAATAAAAATTGTCATTAAGTTGATAATCGTGTAAATTAGGTTAAATGTATTTTTGAAGTTTGGTGGCTCATAGCACTACTAATTGTTTTTCAACTGACGCCACAAATGCAAGGTAAATTAACCAAAATTATAATTCTTCAAATATTATTCTGTATCTATAATCTGTTAGATAAATAAAAAATGTGTGTGTGAAGAGCAATTTGAGGAGTTAATATAAAGTTGATATGTACTATTTCATCTTAATGTTTTTTGCTTTTTTATTTGATTTATTTTTGAATAATCGGTGCTATTTCTAAACATTTGAAATGGTATGAGAATATTAAATCGCTACAAAAGCGGTGTTATAAGGTCAAGAAAAGCTTCACAACGATTACTAATGATTGAATAATTGAGATATTTTGCCTCGGGCACAGAAGAAAATCATCTGGGAATATTAATGCAAGGACTGTGGGTAATAAATAACTTATCTCTAGCCATTCCGGAGTCTTTTTTCAGAATATAATAGGTTTTCTCGTTCCTTTAAACAATTATACCAACGTTGTAGGATATCAAGTAGATGGCAAATTGAAGAGAGGAGGGTGGCGGTTCTCTATCACTTCTTTCTTGCTGAAATCGAATTTTTAGGAACATATTAACCATCTAAGCGTTTTAGACGTATTTTTCCGTTTCTCATATTTAGTTCAAAAGCAGGTATTCATGTTCGTATGTATAATTTCTTAAACTGACATGGATAAAATATTCTTAAGTTTTCGGAGACTTTATTAAACGCAATAAAGATTCAATTATTCACATTGAAAGCAAATTTTTAAAACTTTAAAGCTAGCACATCAAAATAGCAATCCTGAGAGGGTTAATAATTTCCGCCGTAATCTTCTCTTCTACTGGATATCTACGATAAACACGCTGGAAAGTTCGCAGAAAAGTTTTTAGTGATTTTTACTCCACGATTCATAAGAAGCACTGCACATTCTTCTGAAAGGTCACAGTTCCCACTAAAGTAAAGCAATACGCAATCCTCTTTCACTGCGCATTGTTCTGCTCATCGGTTGATAACCATGGCTGCAAAACAGGAGCTAATAAAGCTTGGAGAATTAATAATTACTCTGTAAATAAAATTATTGCTTTTCCTCAATAATTTTCCTCACGTGGCGTTATGATTTTTTAAAGTCTGCCCATACGTTTCCGATGAAGATGTATCCAAGAGGAAAAGGAAGAGAATTACATTCTGATTCCATCGCACTGATCGAGGAAGACTCAAAAGAACGCGTACATGGTTTTCACGAATAAGGCGAATGTAAATTGCCGAAATCCTCACCTAACGAGCACCTCTTATAACGAGTAATTCGCATAACGAGAAAAGTAAGTTGTAAAAATGACTCGATTATAAAGCGAAGTTTCGCATAACAAGTTGTGGCTTTGGCTGGAGAGAATTGCCAAATGTGACATTGGGGGCTTTGAGAGAGTACTGGTTAATCTGTGCCCAACGAGATTGTGTCTTCGGCTAAAATCATGGTACTGGAGGTGGATAAAAATTATATGGATAAGCTTGCGGCTGAGCACAGCAAAGAGCTGATAAACAAAGATCTTATGGAGTTACATAGAGTTTCATAGCTAGAAGTTGTGGAGGAGAGTTTGTCAGAGGAGGAAAGATAATAGCAAAGTAACAAAAATCTTCTGGCGCAATAATAGAAATGCTGAAAGCATGGCAAACTGTTGCATAGTACATTGAGGAGCGCATCCTTTAAGAAGACAGTGTTAATGCGCGCTACTAATTTATTTAATAAAAATGCTGTGTCGCATCCTCTCAAAATTTTAAACCCTCAGCAGAAACATGTCTGTCGGCAATTTTGTAGAAAAAAGAGCTAGGTATGTATCATTACTAATAAACTAATTATTTCGATTTTTTCTGCATATCGAATTGGCATTCCATGTTGATTCAATCTGACATAGAAGAAAAACTGAAGATGATTCACTCTTCTTAACAATGTTATATGCATATAATTTTCTCTGACTAAATGTTAAATTTAAAATTTGTTGAGTATTTTTCGACATGGAACGCTGTACCGTATTTCATATTAATTTGCTTGGGAAAAAATATTTTGCATAACGAATGTTTCGCATTACAAATAAGATTCTGGAGCGAATTATTCTGGTTAAGTTCCACTGTGAGGTAAGGTATATAATGGTCTGATAATAGTCAGTTGTATCTAATGTTTGCATTAATAAAATAATCCTTGTTCTTAGCAGATGTGTCATTAAACTTCATTGTCTAGATTCATTGTTACCAATTTTGTTACATGTGGTAATGAAGCCTTTACAATGCGAATGGTTCCAAGAAAGTCTATTTCATTTCTGGAACGTTCTAGGGAATGTTTAGACCTAAAGCTAGTCGAAAATCCTTCAAACAGATCTCTTAATCTTCTTAATCAGAAACTCCTTAGCAACAAAACTTAATTAGTTAAAATAATTTTTAATTGAATCTTGTCTTTATAAATGTTGCCTAGTAAAAAGAAATATGTCTCAATTTAAGTACAACATCTAACGCAACATAAACGCTTAAGGCTTCTCAGTCAAGTGTTAACTGATATGGTGAGAAATTTCTTAAAATTTAGCTTTTCATATGATTTAATTTTCTTTTTTATAACTGCTATTCTGATGAAACTCCTATATAAAATTTTTGTTTAAATATTTTTTCCACAGATGTATGGATTTAAAGAGTTTTTCAAAAAAGCAATCAAAATCAAAAGTCAAAAATATACTTTTCTCAAAAGTTTCCACAATTTGGGCCGTTAATGTGTAAAAAAGTACTTTCATTGCACATAAAATATTCCTAAAGAAATGTCTTAGATTGAATAATTAAATCTGATTCTTTTATAAATAAGTTTTTAAAATACCATAAATAATTCCTATTCCAAACGCGAAATCTTCACTGTTCTTTTTTCCAATTGTTCCATCCATGCCAAACTGTCTTTTTAACATCTTTAATAACTTTATAAAGAAAAAACAAAAACCTTACGTTAATTTCCAGATTTAATTAAGGGAAAAAAATGATTTCAGCTCGCTGAGAACAATTAAGGTCGTTTAGAGTGTCAAGAAGAAAAATTAATTTTCCAAGAGCATTTCAAAAGATACAAAAATTTAATAACATCTCTTCTGCATCCTAAAATCATTATCACTCTGAAAGAAATGCCTACTTTCAAGAGAGCTAGATTAAAATTGAAAAGATTTAAAATTTGGTAAAATAAATTTGAAAAGTTAAGGATTCTTCAAGCTGGAGCTTGAATGAGTCTTTAACGCTGCTAGCAAAGGAAGGGAACATTATTTTTCTTCGCATCATGGTTTGAAATAATGAGCAAAGTTCTGTTGAAGGTGCAGAACCAGATTCATATGGCGCAACGTTATTTTTTCTCTTTGCTGAATACCGAAAACTTTAATTTCAGTCTCCATAGCGCAAGAAACACGAACAAGAGTGACACCTTTAATTATAAAGCAACAGGAATCACCTCAGTTATGAAAGATACGCTGTCAACACAAAGGACAGGGGGAAAAATCACGCGACGTTCACCGCCTCTCAAACAAGCGAACAAGATATATTATCAGATATTCAAATAATTCGTTATGCTAATTAAAGAATATCTTAATGATGAAATTTCCGTATGGTAATTAAGGAAATAAAAGTATTTTTCTTAACACTCTCTTCCGTCAGTATTTATTATTCGCGATCTTATTTTGCGGCTCAATTATACAATAAGAATCGAAATTTAATAGATAAACCATAGCGAGGAAGAAAGTTATTTTTGAATGACAAAAGTTATTGTTCACATAATGTTATTGTTCGAATCGCGAATATAAAGAAGGAGAACCTATTAAAGACCTTATGGTGAAAGATAATACAAGGATTCAAAATTTTGTTTTAGGTTATTAATAGGAAACGCGTTTGTATGATCAGAAGTAATTTTTTCCGAATCCTTAGAAGAAGCAAATTTCATATCTTTGCATAATAAGTAAGATTTAGTAAGTATAATTATTGTTATTAAAGGTATTCTCCATATTTTACTTACAAATTCTTTTATAACGTTAATCATTAAGATAAATATATACTTCATTTGAGGACATCGAAGCTGAAAAAGAAAATTAAAATATTGATTTAACCCTTTAAGCGGTTAGCTATTTTGATGTAATAGTTTTAAAGCCATAAAAATTTGTTTTTAAAATAAAAAAAATCGATCTATCTTGCGTTTAATCAAGTCTCTGTAGAATATTTTATCGATGGTAGTTTAAGAAATTATACACATATACGTACATAAATTATCTTCTTTTGAACTCAACATGAGAAACGGAAAAATACAGCTCAAACGCTTAGAGGCGAGTTGATGAAAAACACTGCTCTCTAAGGTAGAATTGATAATTCTTGTGTAATATTTTATTCTTTTTAAGTAGCATTTTAATCCAAATTTCTATAAATTTATTTTCAAGAAACAATTTTTCAATGAAATATATTCTTTATGAAAATTACTTATAATAAAATAGTGTATTTGTCATGAAATTCTCAGATATAAATATTAAGAGAATTGTCAAAACTGCAAAATTTATTGCGGTCCCTTATTAAATGATTTAAAATGAAAAGCAGAACAGTCTTATCCTGTATTAATACAGACAAACAGCAAGATAAAGAACATAATTATAATATTTATTCAGCTATGTTAAAATAACATCAAGCGGAAAAGAACTTAAAAAGATAAGTGCTGAAATTACCTGTCAGTAAAAGAAATGTAAAATCCTAAATTAGTTTTTTAAATAATGTTACACGTAGAATTAAAATACATCAGAGCTTCAATACACATGTCATACTTTTCTTGTTTTTATTATTCACCTTTTAAACTGTCAAAAGTAATAGTAGCCAAAAAATTATATTCTTTTTTTACAAACTGATTTAATCAAAATCACTGATTACTTTCGTAAACTTAAACAAACAGATGAATTTTAGAATTTGTTCAAACAGTTGAAAACCGTTTGACTTTATTCAAGAAAAGTCATTCTCATTATTAAAGGTTAATCCATCTAAACATTCACAGGTTAAAAATATTCTGAAACTTCAGAACCATTACGTTAACCTTCATGCTACGGGGACTGAATTCAGAAGAACTGCGTTGAATGTTGTGAGTGAAATTCTCCCTTGTGTCTGGTACAGCAATTGTACCGACCCGCATTCGAAGGTAAAAAAAAAATCTGGTACCGAAAGGAAAGGTTGAATATTTTTCAGTTTTTGGAACAGAATCGGACATCATATTAAAATAGAATTTAAGGAAGCCTCCAGAACTATATATACACAGAACCGCACACACTGGTTAATCTACGAATAGTGTAAATTTTGCGTTTTCTTTTACCCCGTATACATAAACAGATTCTCGACTGTCGATGCGCCATTTTATTTAAAACAGAAAGAATTATGGGACACATAATATAAAGACAAAATCTCTACAATATTGTTTGATATCGAAGCAGAAACTGCTCTATATTTTGCACCTATTCTTTCTTTTGAACGTGACAGTATAGGAACATTGCGATGCAAAAGGGCTTAAAGGCAAGAAAATACTGCAATATGTAAAATAAAGAAAGCATCTTCGAAGTTGCTTGATACTTGAGCGAAATCTGTACTATATTTTGCCTTCTATACTCACTGTGAACGTAAATGGCTAAAGAATGGGATGATTTAAAAGAGCTGAACATACGGCGTTTGTTCTGCAGATATATAATTTTCGGTGTAAATAGCGTACTGCATTTGTTGGAAACCTCGGTTTTCGGCAGAAAGAAAGAAATTATTCGTGACAGTCGTTGCACCTTTCTTTTGCCTTTTTACTTTCTATTTCCACCATTTTAACTCTTTGACAATAAAAGATACCGGAAAAGGGGGGGGGGGACTTTTCCGGAAGGTATTATGTTTGTCTCCTTTCATCGTTTTCTTTTGATTTTTTCATTTCCGTTCAGCAAGCTTTTAACTGTTTTGACGTAGGCATTGTGAAATCTCGTTTTCACTTTCTTCTTTGCAGTATTATGAAATTGGAGTTACATAAATAAAATATTTTCTTCGATGAAGCATAAGAACTCATAAAAATTTAAGAAGATAATGCAATATATAAAATATAGCAACGGACAAAAGATTTTTAAAATTTATTCAGACTAGTGTAAAAGATCTCTAGAAAGCAAATTTTGGTAGTAAAAGAAATATACAATTTTGAGATTACTATTTGCTTCCACTAGGGTTATATTTAGCCGGTATTTTTGATTGTTTCAGTCTTGGGCAGTGGATGAAAACTCTAATGTATACTCTTTTGCAAATCCGATGTCATGCAAAGAGATCGTAAAAATAGCAGATTAATAATTTCATTTAATAAAGTTAAGCTAAATACACAATTATATCAATACATTTACAATATTTAACAATGCATTTATTATATGGTATTTACATATATTATTTTACATTTAACAATGCAACAATGTTATATCTTAAATTTAAATATTATATTCTCCTCACATTATATAAAATAGGAGTTTCTATATTTCGTGTGCAGGAGATGACCTCACAGCAAATCATTAATAATTTTTCGGTTTGCTTTGCGCACGATCCATACACAATTTGAGTTTCCTTATAGAAACTGAAAACTCTAAAAAAATAACTATATGGCTTAGATTCAGTCTCAATTCACAGGGTTTCGAAAATTATGCTAAACATATTTATGTTTCTAATGATATTACAATAAATCCCGAAAATGTAATAATACCCCGAAAATGAAACAGGGAACATAATTAATCATCTAATACTATTTTAAACATTACAGATCTTGTGTCTAAAAATATCTTGCAGTTAAAAAAAATCTGCAAAAATTCAGCGAAAAAAAATCTGCAGAAAATGTGAAGGTATTTGAAACATGTTTTCTTCAGATTTTCTGCAGAAAAAAATGTAGAATATCTGAAGAAAAATATGTTCCAAATACCTTCAGATTTTCGGCAGATTTTTCTACAGTCAAAGTTTAATTATTAATTTCAATTAATGTAGTTATTAATTTAATTAATCTAATTTGTGATTCAAAAAAATCTGTAGAAAATCTGAAGGTATTTGGAACATGTTTTCTTCAGATTTTCTGCTGAAAAAACATGTAGAATATCTGAAGAAAACAATGTTCCAAAGACCTTCAGATTTTCTGCAGAAAAAAAATGTAGATTATCTGAAGAAAAATATGTTCCAAATACCTTCCAATTTTCGCCAGATTTTTCTACAGTCACAGTTTAATTATTAATTTCAATTAATGTAATTATTAATTTAATTTGTGACTCAACTTACTTGCACGATGGCGATTCAGATTGTGACAGAACTTGAAAATCATCTTGTCCGGAATTCGAGCCCGCGTTCCTATAGTTGGCAGGCAAGAACGCTAACCACAAGGCCACGCCGGAATACGCGAGATGGGGGTAAAATAATCTATTTGAGTTTTAGCGTCACCATAGCTCTCTTGGCGCCATCTAGTGGTGTAAAAATCAACCGAGGTCAGAATACGTGTTTCAAAGTCGTAGAGATGAGTAACAGATGAGGTTAGTAATATTTTTGTTCAATAATTTAGGTTCTCTGTTTCAATAAATTCGTTTTCACACTTTCTTCTTTCTGGTAAGCCTTCTCTCCATCCAAAGGGCTCAAGCTCCACTTTTCCCTTTTTTTTCGGAGGAAAATATCTAGTCAGAAAGACAGTTGGAAAACTAATTGGAAATTAATTAAATTATGGGGGAAAAGTTTAAAATGGTAAAACCTCAAATATTTATTTTAAAGATTAATTTAGAATTCATTTTTTCAGTGGCATATTTAAAAAATTTAGTGCTCAAGGCAATTTTCGATTGGGAACTTTTTTGAAACTCCTGTCTGCTCTAGAATTAAACAATAATGATAATTACATTCTAAATTTGTTTTATATCCTTTGGAAAATAAAGCTGCAATATTAGAGAATATGGCGCAAAATATGTATTTATAGAAATGCAGATATTATGAAATTGCAGTTAAATCTTCAAAAAATCAACAGATATTAGTCAAGTTTAAAGATTTTGTGAAAATCTGCTAAATAACTGGAAATTGAATTGAAGACAAAATGCAGATTTTTTGAAATCTTAAAAAATCCACTGTATATTTAAAGAAAAAAATATAAATAATTTTTTTGCAGATTTTATGCAGATTAAATTGAAGAAAAAATGCAGATTTTTTTGTCTTCAAAAAATCTGCAGTATTCTTTAAAAAAACTTCAAAAAAAAATTCTGCAGATTTTTTTTAGCTGGGAAATTTACCAAGTATAAAGAGAAATGGAAAATATCTAGAAAGAATTTGGAATTTGAAATTAATCAATAAAATTTTAAGCATTTCATTATCAAAAAGTTTGATAGTAATTTTTTTAGAATTCTCAGCTTAACATATCTTTTTCTCTCATTTAAATAAAATAAAACTTCATCAAAATATATGTATTTTTTTTCAAATGTTAGCTTTTAATATATCAGTGTTGTGCCTAAAATTAGAATGAGTATGATAAAGAAAATTGAGTTATTATACCATTCTTTATTAAATTAAAAATGTTTCTCGAAAATTATATGTACAGTATGTGTTACAAAACAAATAAAAACACGATGTTTCAGATTTAATTAATATAGATATATTTTTAAAATAAAAAAAGAACGAAATATAGTCATTGTAAAAAAGAATTCATGAGAGTTTTTTATTTATCATTTAGATTGAAATAATTGATGCTTTCGTCTGCTTTAAAAATCACATTCTCCGAAAGGATGGCACTGAAAGTTGATGTTCAAAGATTTTAAAAAGAATATAGTAGTATTTCTGAATCAAAAGCTTGTTAGAGAAAATTTTATTGATTCTACAATTTGTAAGTTATCGAGAAACTTGCTACTTAAAATAAATTTGTAATGAAGAAATACTTTTTAAGTCGTATAATCTCTTCCTTACTTTTTGCAAATAAATAACTTGAACAGTAAGTAGCAACTTTATTTGCTGTACATTCAGCAACGTTTTCAAAACATTGAATTGTTTGCATCTTGGCATGGAAGCATTATCCCCGTGAAAGAATTTTCGACTTCAATATACTTAATAAATGGGTATAACTTCGAAGTCTCAAGAAAATTTCAATTACAGAATGGTAATGCGATTCGTGAAAAATTAAAATACATTCAAATCAAATTGTTTGCTAATATATTCTGCTTTAGATAATTTAGAATGATATTGTTTAATGGGCGACGTGTTAAGATCTTCTGAGATACATTGCTAGAATTTCGATGTTACATTCACTCTCACAGATTTTTAAAAATAATATTTTTATTTAATATATGATGGTAATCGTTACGGAATCCCGAAGATTGATAGAATTACAGTTGTAATATTAAGATATGCTTGTTTAAAGAATGATGTACAATCTCAAATTCCATCTTGATTGATTAAAGCAAGTATCGTGACAGGTAGATCATAAAACATATTTCGAACAGAAGAATTTTAGTAAAATTCTTCAGGATATAAAAGAATGACTCTTATTACATGACTGGGAATAAAGTCACGTATTCCTTTTTGAAGCTTTGAATATGGATACCACGAAATATGATTGAATAACATTTTTGGGAAAGAATAACAAACTATTCAGGTTACCAACATTTCTGACAGACTAAAGAAACAATGATCTTTATTTTTCCTTCCCTTAAAAGAGCAATTCAATGATCGAGAATGGACTTAACCCTTTTTATTCTGAACAACAGGTTTTTTTTATGTCTTTACAATGGAAATACTCTCCTAGAAAGGAAAGGTAGAAGGAGAAATGAATGCATCGTCTTTTATCTTAAAATTGATATTTACCTCCTTTTAAGAGTTTCAGCATCGGAAACTAATAAATTAAACGTCATTTAATTATGCCAGGGCAAATCGACGTATCAAATTTTATTACGTTACACGTATTTGTTCAATCCTTTGAACTTATCACTTTGTAAAACAGCAATTATTTCAATCTAAATGATAAATAAAAAACTCTCATGAATGCTATTTTACAACGACTATATTATAAAAATATGTCATTTTAGGCAACGTATATGACTTAGCTAAACATTCAAAAATATGTTTAGTAGAAAATAAATCTCAAATATATCACCATCTTTAGTGCTACAGATCTCTAATTTATTAAGACAAGAAATGCCTCTGTTGTCTGCTGATATTTTCAAAATCCTATCATTATATTTGGTGTTAAAAATGTTGGCATAAGTATACTTTGAATGTGGAAGATGCACACTTTGGGAAATTTTCTCAAGATTTTAATTAAGAATTTAATTAATTTAAAATTAAGAAAAAAATTGGTTTTTTTCGAACTTTTTATTAATATCCCCATCAAGAAATATTGCGCGAAAACCAGTGTTAGTATAATCTAAAAATGTGGCCATGGCATTAGGTTCCTTGCGTTATATCTTATTTTGATGCATTTTTAACAGATGCTTATCTATTTAGCCACATACCCAAAATTTTGACATTATGATACAGCTCCGTTATTTAGATTTAATTTTACATATCTAGTGCTCTCAATCCATTAATGCATTGTGTTTAAATCAGCTGTAGTTTCGTACATTAAGACGGAGCCTTTCTCAAAAAAATTTATTCTCAAATTATGCATGAGAATTCTACAAAACATTGACATCGTCCAATTTTTTGTATTATACGTATCTCAATCCTTGTAATAAGAAATATTTATATGATTCAAGTAATTTACTTAGTCTCTAGGGTGTATCAAAGATTTCCACAGTTACGTTGCAAAATGCCGTGAAATTGCTGTTCAATGCCGTGTTTGCAGAGATTGTTTGATCCGATTTCATCAGGATCAAACAGGTGCAAAGATAAAACATAAATTTGTGCATTAAACTGGACAAACTTGCAATAAAAATGATCAACATGTTTCGGGAATCCTAATGAGTCGTACAGAATTTTTCGAGGGACGATGAGTACAGAGATCATACACATCTTGTGCTTTTGACATCCGCATCATTCTTGACAACGATTTCGCCCGCCAAGCCATGCCGTCAACAAAGTGCATTGAAAATTCTAATGTAATTGAGAACAAACATTGGGCTAAAGCAGCTTGATTGGTGGAAGGAAAAGGACTGGATTCTTCACAGCAAATACTCCCTTGCAGAGAGCACTGATCATTGTGAAATTTTCGCCAACCACAAGGTGTTATAAGTTCCATTCAAATTCAGCTCCTTTGAAAAACTCCCTTTCAAAAGGATGAAGATGAATTGGAAAGATCTCATTTTCTGACAGTTGTTAATAGCACACAGCCCTGTGCCAAAATATTAAAAAAGTTGCCAACAGCACTCTGTGTTGCCTTGTGGTCGCCCTCCCAAGTACTGATATCGCTCAGTGATGCTTAACTACGGTGATCAAACGAGACGAGAACTGGTGCTTTCAGAATGGTATAGTATGGCCGTTTCTGGCAGAGACTCAGTACAAATTTCAGGGCGTTAAGGATTCTCTTCCTTCGTGACCTTTCCTTGGCACATTCCTCCAGTGTCAGGAAAGCTGGAACTCATGCATTGCTGCATAGTATTACCTTGTCCATTTTATACGGTTTAAGCTTAAGTAACTAATGTACTTTCTATATCAACTGAGCTATTCTTGGATATTTTCTATATAGGTACTTTGTGTTCAGCCAAGATGTTATTGGCAACTTCTAATCTCTGCTGTATATGAAATTTGCTCACGGGATTAAAAGTATAAAATTGGGTAAATTATGATTTGTTTTGATTAAAAAGGAATTAAACACTCATTAAAAAGGATTAAATAGGTATTAAATACTCAATAAAAAGGATTAAATAGGTATTAAACACTCATTAAAAAAGATTAAATGGGTATTAAACACTCATTAAGTGGAGAGCATTTGAATCTTCGTCGTATGGCATCTAAATTTTAGTAATTTTAAATTAGCATTTTTTTACATACTAGCCCTAGCTATTTCACAAATTGCAGAAAACTTTCTTTTTTTTGGTTAGCACATAAGACAAGGAAACAAAAAAGCAGTTCTTTAACAAATTCAGTATTAATTTGTTCACAAGGCTCAAACAGGACATATTAATTTTCTAAAGAGTGTAGATGGTCGCAATCGCAAGTGTACATTAGTTGTTTTTAGTTATTCGAAATTCATTTTTCACATAACATAGCAGAACGATATTTTGGAATGCTTTCTAGATATAAAAATATAAAAATAGTTTTATAAACAATAATTATAACTCATTTTTATGCTTTCGATAAATTGGAAGATTATATAAAAGAATTAATGATAATCAAACCAATGAATCAAATTAAATGATAAATGATATTATCAAGTCCAGAAGGTTTTCAACAAAAACTTTCTTAGAAATCTGCCTATATTTTCTCGCGAATGTTACAATTATTCATTTGCATTTTTAATATCAATATAAATACAAATAACGACACTATATCTGGAGTGTAAAGAGGAAAAAATATTCAACATCACAGTTATTATTTCTCTAACGAGAATTAAGCTTTTTAATGCAGTAGTTCGCTTTCAGTTATATGCGAAATGAAAATATTTCTAAATTTCCTTTCATTGAGAAATCAAAGCACATTTCCCGGAAATGAATCTTAGACTTCTAGCTTCCCATTATGAAACGAACTTGAATTTTCATGAAATCCTAATTTTCATGCGTGAAATTTATGTTGAAGGATATTTTGTTACACATAAATACAAATATTTTAATAACTGTATAAAATTTTGCAGCAGATGTTTTCGCATAATTCAGTGAGATGCACTGAAAGAAACGGTAAAATAAAAACAAAATATCTATCCATCTAATGTATATAAGAGCATATTTTCAGTGTACATAAGTATGATCGCTTTTTTTTCTTATATATGCGCACCAAGACCGTTTAACTTACCGGGACCAAATTTGGCACAGTGATGGATTAGTACAAGCTTTGGCTAACTTCGTAAAAATTATTTTGAAATTCGAATTAGAAGTTTTCGCATATATTCTCATCGAAGAACTGTGATTTTTATCACATCGTAAAGTTTAGAATACTCCCCCCCCCCTTCAAATAAGCTCTGTTGTGTAAATTACTTGATTTTGACGATTTTTTAAATTTTCGGGAGAGCTGTCCTTTTTCTAACGATTCGCGCGTCACTCGAGAAGAAATATTATGTTTCCGTGTTCATTAAACATAGGAAAAAATTGTTCTTGCATTTCTCTCTATCTCTATTTTTGTATAATGATGTTTTATTTTGCAAAATAGATTTTTGGCAACATTTTGTTAGTTCTAAATATTTTTAAATTTATATTTTTATTTAGAAACACCGTGTAAATTCTGTACAATATAATTGTACGTTTTAAGGTTGTATAATTATTGTGCGATACATTTTTTAAAAGTTTGGAAGAAATATTTTTTCCACAGTTCTCGCATTTTTTTTCAAAAAAGCGGTAAAATGCTATGTTATAAGGTAATAAAAAGGCAAGAGTTTAAAGTTTTAATTCAACAAATAAGTGTTGTGGTGAATTTGAACTATTACTCAAATTGAGTTTCAATACACAATTAATTGATAATGCCTTCTAGAATGTATAAAGAAATTAAAGTTATCAAATTAAATCTTCATGAAATTTAAGGCAACACAAGAACAAAAAAAATTATAAATCAGTGAATTAAAATTTGAGAGATTATTTGTATTGCTCACTCAAGATTAATTACACAACGCTTGATTCCTTTAACATTAACTGCCTTTTAAGAATTTAAAATTCAATTAAAACCAAATTAGTAAATACTGATGATTTCTAAGGCAATAAGTTAAATATAAAGAGTAACAATTCATCACATCTGATTAATTTCATAATTTAAAACTAATGGCTATAAAATGTTGAGTTGTGATTTAATAAAATAAAAATAAACATCCAGGATCTATTCCAGATCGGGATGAACCCTGCGGAAGTCAGTGTGTCATGAGACGAATGATGACAGAGACATTATTTGGATAAATTACAGCAATCTTTATTAGAAATATAATTAATTTTGTCTTGGTTATAGAAATATATATAAATCATACTTCAAAACTTCACACTTGGAGAGGGTCTTTCCACGTATATACATTTACTCAAATCAAAAGAGCTGCTTACATGTCAGAGCTACACATTAATTTCATTAATTCAAAAAGAGACAAAACCATAACATCATGTACATTTTACTTTTTATGTTTAAATGTTTTCTAGTTGATTTTGCATTTCAGATGGGTAATTTATCAATAATAACAATAAGACACCAAGTTTTAAATTACCTAGGAGATTAGGACTCCACGCATTTAATTTTTCACGTAACAGTTTACATTCTATCTAGGATTTTATGAAAATTTGTTATTTCTATATCATTATATTAGAAATCTCTCATTGAATGTGATCTAATTAATTGTGTACCGATAAACATCTGTTACCCTCTAAATATGAATATAAAACGACAATGAATAGAATGACCATGAATGAAAATTCAATAATGTAAACATCAATAATGTAAACATCAATATTATCTGTAATTATCTATGATAACACTGCATCACAGATTTGTATGAGAACTATTTAGTCATTCACTGTAAATATCTGCAATCATCACCTTGAATTCATACAAAAAATCTTAAATGATGTATATGTAACTTAAAGTGCATTGCAAATTTTCAATTTATGAACTTAACGTTTAAAACAATATTACAGCCAAATAGGCCTAAATTTAAATATTTGAAAGCATGTAAAGTTTTATTTAACTTTGCTGTTGTGGCATTGCGACTTCTATCCCAGGGATTTAGAGGAATTTCTGGTTCTTGGTTTTCTGGCACCCGGATGAATTGGTGTCAGGAACGCAAAGGCAGGTCAACAGTCTATAACAATCCATGACTTTCTTCGGGTTGTCTTGATAATACGTCATGAAACTGGTGGACGAGACTCCGATATAAGGTAAATGTGGAGTGTACGGTACCGATTTACTTCTCGCCAATTTTTCTTGGCGCAATTTCATGTGCCGTCGCCAAATACTGTTTTGGATATGCAGTGCGCTTTTTATTGCTCTCTTGCGCATGCGTCACCAAAAAACGAGAGATTGAGCACGCAATGCATAGCAATTCAAGCGTGTACCGGACAAATTTTTTAACTTAAAAAAACGTCAGCGGCTTCGCTTTCAGCATAGCGGAATAATCGTACCCTCGCTTATTCATTGAGAAACGAAACACTCAGAATAACATACACGTTAATGAACCGATATTCCGAAAAATTCCAAAAGAACTTTTATTCAAATTCGAATTTATCGACCAATTGCATCGAAGAGTTGAATAAAGCATTCCAATCGAAACGTGTCGCAGTATAACCTGATAAGCAAAACACCGGTGTAAAGATCAAAGATGCGTGCATGTGCGCTTGTCACTAATTAAAAACATCTAGACGCATCCAAAACAAATGTTCTCTCATCGCCGTTCTTGGCGGCCCTAAGAGGAACGAACATTAACCCGATATAAGTCAGTGTACATGGAATCGTGTACATGTTAGGTGTTAAGACAACAGGAATCTCGTGAGTGAACTTCTCTGGCACCAGATGGCTTGGTGTCCGAGACGCAATGACAAGTCAACAGTCAATAACGGTCCATGCCTTCCTTATAGTTGTCTTGAAAATACATCACGAAACTGGTGGGAAAGACTTCGATATAAGTCAGTGTGCATATTCATTCACCGTAAAAAGCAGGTTCTATTACCGGCTATTTCTTCCCTCCAGCCCGGATATAGACGATATATGGTGACAGTGGGACCTACAGCATCGATTTGGTTGCTACTACGTTTCAGGAACAGAGCTTTTTCAACATGGCAGAAGTTCCGAGATTACTTCCCTAGCTTTCGGGTGTTGTATGATCAAGCTCTCCTTAGTGAACATCGTGCAGCCATTTTAGTCAGTCAAGGCTCGTATCACTTTTTCTTTCGTAGTATTTTCCTCTCTATTCAACTCTGCATAAAAATTCTTACTGCTATTCGTTACACATTTCTATAGAAATCTTCACCCTCTCACCTTTCATAAAGATTTTCAGTTTTCTTCCTCTTTCGTGAAAAAACAAATTTTCGTCTTCTCGCCACGCACCAAAACCAGCCATTTTCATTCTCCCAGCGAAATCGCCAATCTCATGACAATAGCGCCAATTTTGAAAATTGAGAAAAGCTTGGGTAGAATTAAATTTTACTCGCCAAGCGGAGCCAAATTTGCCAAGCAACGGAAATGGATCTCTGAGTGGCTAAAGCCTGACCTTTATCGCTGACAAATTGACCAGCTGGAGTGAGATTTCGTTATCTGCAGCCAATAGAATAATTTTTATCTTAATTGGGAAGTTGGGGTTTAACCTTAAAAATTATTGCGATGTTTCTGTAACAGACAGCGAAGTTGGGCGTGGAACGTGTTGCATAGCCGAAATTTAGTTGAACAGTGTTTCCGCCTGAGAAAGAGACCGTAGTGGATTCGAATCTGAAGGCAGATCAGGGGGTCAGGAGAAGGAAGGTGAAAGGCCAAACACCACTGGGCACTAAGAATTCAAGCATTTCGGCAACATCTGTTGCTTTTCGTGACTTTTCGAAAGGATTCGGTGCGCATGTGGGTTCGAAACTCAATATCCCGCTAACCTCTTACACGTGCGCCCTTTGGATCTTATAATTGGGTTCGAAACACAGAATCAAGTGGAAGAAAAGAGGGAGATCAAATCAAGTGAGAACTTGTTTTCGCTTTCACAGTTAGTTATGTGTTGGAAAAACTATCGAACAATCTTTCTAATACAAAACATAGAGAAAGTAAGTTTTAAGTTAAGCAAAGAAAATTATTAACATTTAGGATTAAAATATAAGTAGATTTTTTAATATAAAATGTAGAAATTTAAATTGGTTTATAAAAATTTGTATTTTAGCAAGTAAATACAAAAAAGAATTTCGTCAATGCAACATGACATAAGTATCCAAAGGAGTTTTACTTTTCTTAGGGAAAGTTATAGGGAGTATTTGTTTCAAAAGTAGCGAAGGGATGCGTATGAAAAATTCAGATTCCAAGCAACGCTGTGCCAATTGTTAAATAAAGTTTCAAATTCAAAAACTAAAATAAAAATTTCAGAACAAAAGAGTTCTGAGATTATTGCTGCCTTTAGATCATCAGTCACTAATCTCATAGAGCAAGAATTTTTCCAGAGAAAAAAATTTAAAAATAATTTCTTCACATGATTCATGAAAATATTAAAAAACATGTCTCTAGGGCGATATGGAAGATATTTTTTTAATCTTCATTACTACTCCAATTACTTTTCTTCGCATCGCTGTAACTACTGTAGACAAAATCTTGAAAAAATTTGTTTTAATAGAGAAGTGTTTCATTTAATAACGAAAATCATGTATCGTACTTATTTTGAAAAGCACTTAAATAGCTGATATTGCTACTTGTTTGCTTACTTAATGTCCATTTCTACAGGATGTTTATCTATACAGTGGTGACCAAATTTCCATCATTGTAGCGCAGGTGTAAGCGAATTAGTTGTTTTAATTCTCTTAATATTTGTGTAATATTTTTGTTTAATTAATGTTGTTTGAAAAGTATAGACGGAATGTATACGATAAAATTGTGATTTGAAGCAAGAATTATTTCCAATAAAGGTTTTTAAAGTAAATAAAATAAGTTTTTAAAGATACAATCTTGATTAAAAGGTATCAACTCAAAATTATTTCCGTAGAAATTTCTCGATATTATTTATAATACTTTATGCAGATTTACACACAACCGCTCTTTAAAGATAAAAAATAGATAATAATACAAGCTTTCTGCACTTGTATGTATCACATGATTGCATGAATTCGACCCATTAAAATTAAAACAAACTTGCAATATGCGCAACTTTTACAACTTTCTCAAATGATATATCTACCTAAATTAATCTCTTAAGTATTGGAATATTAAAACTTTCTGTTATTTTGCCAAACTTAACCCAAAAATTCCAGAGAATAATTTTCTAAATACATAAAATAAATTATTTAACATATCCAATAATACGTTGTGAATTGCGATGCGAAAAACAGAAAGATCATCCTAATATTTATCAAAAATAGGTTAAAATATATATATATATATATAATTAATATAAATCGAAATATAACTTATTATATATGATCATACAGAAACAAAGTAAACAAGACATATCAAGAAGCAAATCCTACTAAAGAGTCATTATTTGAACAATACAACCAAATTTAAAATAAATCTAAAGAATTGAAAATACTATAGATACCATGAACATAAAATTAAATTTAAACGTTTATATGTCAACATCTAAAAATCTCTGTTGTTATTAATAGTATTGAAAAAGGCAATCCAAGTATATGGAGTTTTCACCAATTAATATAGCAGCTTGGCTGTGGACAAGTTTTAGCCAGGTTAAATTAATTTTTCTGTACAAACCATCCCTGTTACTAAAGTTGTTGAAAAAACAAACAGGGTAATTCACCGTAAAATGAAGGAATTTAGAAAGAAAAATCATAAACTAACCCTAACAATAAAACATAACTATATAGAAAGGACAAAAATTCAAGATAAAAACATGTAATACAGCAATATATTGCACTTTTATATTGCACTAAAAACAATAAATATATCATTCAATCAATAAAATATCCATACTATTCATATATATATATATATATGAATTTGTAAATGTTAACTATAAATCACACTGAGAATATTTAAATATATGTTACTTTAAAATTATGATTCAGATACAAGCAGCTTAAGCAAATGATGAGTAGAACTATCTGAGATTTCCAAAAGTGAAGTGAATGCATGTATGAGTATTATTCCGGCCTTTTAAATGTAAACATATCATCAGAAGAAAGTGTAAATAATATTCTCAAGATATATTTAGGATCCAGATTGACATTAAAAAAGCGTCAGTGAATTTAAATGAGAATCACTTATTAAGAAATCGATGTAAGAAATATTTTTGCTCTAAACAGAAAGTTAAAAATAAAGAGAGAATAGTAGTAATTCGAAAGAAACGTGATTTTATAAAATAACTTGTATGCATTTAAAGCAAGATATTTGAATTACATAGATCCTAATAATAAATAATGTCAGTTAAATTCTTATAAAAGCAAAACTATCGTTTTAAAAAAGGTGCTTGTATAATCTGAAGATGTGTTTTCGAAACTGCGTTATTTAAAGCATATGTTAAGATTTTCGTAAATTTTGAGATGCACATGATATGCTCTTGATGCATTCATTTAAAATTATTACAAAAATAGGAAAAATGCCAACCACATTACGAATGAATATATTTAATCAAAATTGCAAACCGCGTAAAAATACATTATTTTGAAATAAATTTCGTTTTCGTAATTAATTGAGTGCCTTAATTGAACTGAAAATTAAACAAAGGTACATGCCTATTTCTCAGCAAGAATTAGATAAAATCCACCTTTTTAAAGAAGGAAAGCCTTAGATAAAATTTTAGGATTAAAATTGTTTATTATTTGTGGAATCCTGAAGAAGAAATAAATTAATGAATTCTATTTTCATTCCAATAATTAGATTATTGCATTTAATTAACTTTGTAGCGGGTGTTTAGATCGCTCATTTTATAAGAGTATCCACAATAGAGTTAAGGAGACACAATCTGCATTTTATTTAGCTTAGAGTAGCCTATTATATAGCATTTTCTCACCAAGGAATTCTCAGGTGGCTAACATTAGCTTGTTACATTAGAAGAAACGTTCTAGCTTAATGACTTTCACTACGACTGCATACTCAAGGGACTGGATTTTCATCAGCTCATTTTGAGAATTGTGCTGTTGAGAGAGAGATAGGACTTGCGAGACTAAAGATGCAGAAAAAACAAACTTAATTGGAGAATACACTGAATCTGTTTGAGATATTTTGGCACTATCTGTGTCTATGTTGAACTGGTGATTTAATTGTTTCTCCTTTTTTAACTTTTAGTATAATTTATCATTAATTAAAGAACAATATTTGATTCGCCAACATTTAATTTCATAGATGTCCAATTTTTCCAGCAGTAAACAGTTGCAATTTTCTTAATAACGTAACAATGTTAGATAATGTAGTTATTATTAAATATTTTATATTCTTAACCACAAAAGTAGATATTTCTATTTTGCAGTAATTCCACAATGAGAATAACAAGAGCTATTAAGAAAATATTATTTGGCATTGTTTCTATTAATTAAACTAAAACTATTTTATTATGATGAATTATAATATTTTTTACTAATATATAAGGTTTTGATAGAATGCTTACAGTTAGCTTAATATTCTACACTGAGTTTCATCTACGTGCGATAATAATGTAACATCAGGCATAATATTATATTTCAGGAAAGGCTATATTGAAGAAGATGTAGTGGCTGATATTTCTACAAACATGCAACTAGTAACACTCTAATTTCCTGATATTTTGAAAGGCTATTATATGTCTTTGCAGCATCTTTATTGATTTTTTCGTAAAGACATTTTTCTACTCTTGCAATTCACAATGAAATTTCAAACCGAGAAGTAAATCGAAAAGACTTCTTATGACATTGCTATCCCCAGCCCGTAAAATGTGTCTAAACTATACTCAGCACATTTCATTTTACCTATATAATTTATTCATTTCTTGTTGCTATTCTGACATTTGAATTTAATTACATTCTGCTAAAACTTTTGTGTTTGGAAACATTTGTTTGATAAATTATCAGAGTTATAATATTGTTAGAAGTAGCGATTCCTAATGTTGTACTCGGTTTTTTTTTAATTACATAATTGTTTGTTAATAGAACCTTCGAAATATATTTGCAACGTTATGTTCCGTTACTTTATTGAAGTGTAATCAGAGCAGTATATTTTATATTTTTAGTGTGTAAAAGCACCTAAGATTATCACTTTCTGGCATTAAATTTATACTTAAGTGAGGCAAGTATTTTTGATATATATTTACCCATAATATAATAAATGGAACAGAGCAATAAATAAATATATAAAATTATAATTCAAATGCATAAACCTAAAATATAGATACAAAGAGAAAATTGTTTTTCGAAGCGGAAATTACATACTTCTAAATCATCTTATCTTCTATAGAAGCAGAAAGAAACTCGACTGGTGTGTAAAAATTAAGGACGGTTTCGTAAAATGCGAGGAATTTGCAATTTATACGAACACTATGTTTCGAACTCAATTGTGGAGAATCGTGAGACATACAACTGAGTATCGTACACATTTTACACTGGAGATTCATTTACGATGAAATTAATGAGACCAATCAGAAATTGATGAAAACGAATAGAAATTTCGACTCATCCCGTTTCAAAGAAAGCTGATAAAGATCTGCAAATTTAATCAGTGGTAATGTTTAATATGCTAATTGCTTACATGCAATTTCGGAAAAATAGCATGGATATTCGGGAAGATATAAAGGTTTCTCTAAAGAATCCCAAATTTCCCTGCATGTTTTTTCATTACAACATGCAGAGTTTTCATTTAAATTATACAAACTTACAGAACACTTGACAATACGTTACAGAAATATAGTATTAAAAATCTGAAGTAAATACGTTGAATATTAAAGGAAATATGAGAATTTGTAACAAATAATAATTTTTGGCGTAATTTTTAGCCATACATAGGGCAATTTTTTTTATAACTTCAAAGCCAGATATATAGAGCAACTTATATAAAAACTCCAGTTGAATCCCGTTAAAATTCAGAAAGATGTTGGCATTTAAGTGAAGTGAATTAAAATTTCTCTTTGAGAGAAGCTAAGTTTTGAAGGTTCTTGCACAAACTGATATTTTAAAAATTTGAATCTCCAAATGGTTATCGACGAAATGCAATTTAAATAATGTATTTAATTCATAAGAGTACTTGGGTATTCAAGATATAAACTTTTCCTAAAATTCAGTGTTACTGTTCTTCGATTCAAGGTTCGAAAACATCTATTTGTGGAAAACCCCTCATCGCTTAGCTTCTCTCAAAGGGAAATTTAAATTCATCTCACTTAAATGCCGACAAATTTGTGAATTTTAACGGGATTGAACTGGAATTTTTATATAAGTTGCTCTATATATCTGGCTTTGAAATTATGAAAGAAAAATTAAGCTATGCCTCGCACATGCGCAGTAAAGTATTATTAAATTATTCATATTTCCTCTCATATTCAACGTATTTACTTCACATTTTAATATAATACTTTTGTAATATAATGCCAATTGTTCTGTAAATTTCATACAATTTGTTTTAAAACTCTGCAAGTTATAAACAGAAAACATGCGACAAATTTGGGATTTTTTAAAGAAAGCTTAACATCTTCCCGAATATTTGTTCTATGTTTACGGAAATTCATGTAAATATTATGCACATCAGACATAACTACTGATGAAAGTTTCAACTCATTATCAGCTATCTGTGAAACGGATTGAGCCGAAATCTCTTTCCGTCTTCATCAATTTCTAGTTGGTCCCCTAAATGCCCTCGTGACTGAATCGTCAGTATAAAACGTGTACGATACTCCATGAATGTTACACAATTCTCCACAACTTATTTCGAACCATAAATTTCGTATTAATTTCTGAATTTTCGCGTTTTACGAAATGGTCCTTAATTTTTAGACACCAGAGTGATGACATGCCTTTCGTTCATTGGCCTTCACATCGCCTCTTTAGGAGACAAAATCTTGCAACCAAATGCATACAATATTTTCATTATAATGTTATTTAAAAATGACTTAATCTTCTATTAGAGGAAGAATATATTACAAAAAATATTTAAAAGTCCTTTTTGGTGAAACAAATTGATGCATTTAATGATATACAATTAACACTGTAAACTTCATTTCATACAAAATAGAAATGGCCGTAAATTCAACATGTTATCATAGAAGCCAGATGTATTCAGTTGCTGAACCTTATTTGAATATATTTTCAAATCTTTGAAAATGTTTCTGTAATCAATGCATTTTAAGGCAAAATTTCAGAATAATGTTTGTAGCATTTGAATGAAAATCTGCAAGTTAAATGTATTTATCATATGCAAATAAATGGGAATTGTCTCGAAATCGGTTGAGTTCGAAAGATTTAAAACATATTTCGATTTATCCATAATTTTCATGAACCCATAAAAATATTTTCGCATAATTTTAATCATAAAATCAGTTTTTCACATGAATTTAAAGTATATTTCTTTGCTTTTCTTTAGAAATTTATTCTAGGAATACACGGAAAGATGTCTTTTTCTTAACCCCATAAATGGATTGTTTTCACAACTATCTAATTAGATGACACCTTCTATTTTGGGAATACTCTGTCATTTCAATTCAGTTAAGAGCCTAAAGGACAATTAAAATGTTTTTGGATTCCACATAATTTTGTATCGAATTATAGCGTCTTTGAATGACTTTTTTTTAGTTTATAAATATCAAATTGCGCTAATTCGATACAAGCAGGGTAAACGGAGTACGGGCAAACCAGTTAAAGTGTTAATATTCTTCTATTGCTATGAATAAAATATATTTAAAAAAAATAATTGCTAAGTAAGCTGGACAAGATTTCGGATATTTTATTGCAAAAAATTCACTAGACAAATGATTTTTAGGTTGAATTACATTGGGATGTTGCACTTCATGTAATGCGTATTAAAGTGAAAGTAATCATACATTGATACATATTTATGGCCTTACATTAGTTCAATATTTTGGGGAAATTTATGCTTATCTTTGGTAATTGTTTTATTCCTTGAATCTAAATTAGAAATGCTAATTTGCTGTTGTTCTGAAGAAGATTTTACTGAAGTTATGGATGCAAGATTATTTCTTCCAAGCTCTTCAAGAAATCATCTTTCTTAAAATTCCAGTTTAATTTCATGTTTTTAAATGCTACATTCTAACAGTAATTTGGTGTTATTTCTTTTATTTTGTTTTATATTTAACGTCATAAAAAAGATGATATTCTCTTTTAAACGTACAGAAAAACTAAGTCTGAACTTCTTATTCGTTTTGATTCTTCATACAGCAGATTATTAATAGTTCACTTTGTAAATACGTAATGATCACTTTAAATGCTGAATAAAACCGATAATTTCATTTAAATAAAAACAATCTTTTATAATTTATTTAAACAAGAGAGTAATGGTTAAAACAAAAGAAAATATAATCAAATAGCAACGGAGAGAGATGCGTTTGAAGTTTCAGAACTTACGAATGACGCCGCTGTATATATACACTATATGCCCAAAAGTATCCGGACACTTGCAGATTTTCACATTTTTTAGAATTTCTCCGGAATGGTTTAACCGACTGCCTATAAACTTCGTACATGTAAAGAATAGACAATAACTCACACTTTACATTGAAGATTTGGTCCTGAGGGCAATTAGGGGACCGTCTACAAACTGATGAAGACAAAAAGGTGTTTGGCCCACCCCGCTTCACAGAATACTGATAACAAGATGAAACTTTCAGAAATGGTAACGTTTAATATGCGTAATATTTACAGGAATTTTCGTAAACTCAGTCCAAATATTTGAGAAGATATAAAGGTTTTCTTAAAAAATCTCAAATTTCCCCACCTGTTTTTTGCTTATAACATGCAGAGTTTTCTGTTATATTATACCAAACTTACAGAACAGATGACAATGTGTTAGAAAAGCATTGGTGTAAAACTTTGGAATTGAATTGTTGAATATTACAGGAATTATGAGCATTTTTAGTAAATAATGTTTTACTGCGCATGCGCGAAACATAGTGTAATTTTTCTTTCACAACTTTGAAGCCAGATATATAGGGCAACTTATATAAAAAAATTCAGTTCAATATCTTTAGTATTCAGAAAGATATGGGCATTACAACGAGCAGAATTTTAGCTCTTGTCGAAGATAAGCTAAAAGATGAGGGGTTGTACACAAATTGATATTTTTTAAACTTATATCTTTAAATAGTTATATTGAATTGTATAGTGGTGAGAATTTGCTGAATACCCATGAAGACTTATCAGTTGCGTACATAACTTAAATTCCAGCTAATTAGGCACTATAAATAACAAAAATTTTATTACTTTAATTATATTACTTACAGGATTATTAACAAGTTACATATTACAATTTTACGGCCAAACGATATTTTTAAATATATTTATTTTATGGCGAAGCGATTTTTTTATCTAATTAATTTCTTTTCTTAAAATATTTTAATAATTCTACATATATATATATATTTTTATTCGTTACGAATATTAGATGTGTTCATGGGTATTCAGCAAATTCTTACCACTATACAATCCAATATAACTATTTAAAGATATAAGTTCAAAAAATATCAGTTTGTGTAAAACCCCTCATCTTTTAGCTTATCTTCGACAGAAGCTAAAATTCTGCTCGTTGTAATGCCGATATCTTTCTGAATACTAATGATATTGAACTGAATTTTTTTACATAAGTTGCCCTATATATCTGGCTTCAAAGTTGTGAAAGAAAAATTACACTATGTTTCGCGCATGCGCAGTAAAGCATTATTTACTAAAAATGCTCATAATTCCTGTAATAGTCAACAATTCTCTTCCAAAGCTTTACACAAATGCTTCTCTAACACATTGTCATCTTTTCTGTAAGTTTCGTATAATATAACAGAAAACTCTGCATGTTATAAGCAAAAAACAGGTGGAAAAAATTGAGATTTTTTAAGAAAACCTTTATATCTTCCCAAATATTTGGACTGAGTTTACGAAAATTCCTGTAAATATTACGCATATTAAACGTTACCATTTCTGAAAGTTTCATCTTGTTATCAGTATTCTGTGAAGCGGGGTGGGCCAAACACCTTTTTGTCTTCATCAGTTTGTAGACGGTGCCCTAATTGCCCTCAGGACCGAATCTTCAATGTAAAATGTGAGTTATTGTCTATGCTTTACATGTACGAAGTTTAAAGGCACTCAGTTAAACCATTCCGGAGAAATTCTAAAAAATGTGAAAATCTGCAAGTGTCCGGATACTTTTGGGCATATAGTGTATATATATAGAGAGAGAGAGAATATAAATCGTAAAATGAAAGAGTATAAAACGTGAAATGAAATGAAAAACGCAATGAAAGTACAATAACGTTTCTTCAGGGGATGAAGTTATTGTGAATTGCTAAATATAAAATGTTTGACATTTTCTTGCAATCAGTTACGCCGTAAGGCCTAAAACACTGATTTTCATCCCTAATGCCAAACGAAACCAAAAGCAGAGACAGAGGAATTTTGAATAATTAAAACAAAAGCACGATGTAATAACATTAAAGAAAAGTAAGAATAAATATTTTACTTACCAGAAGGACGGAATTGGAAGTGGCAGTGTTTGCGGAGAGTCACGGTACCGACTGGCGTTGAAGGGGTGTGAACAGTGTATCGAGTAACAGTTTTCGCGCTAAACTTTGACTGTTGCAAGGGAAATGTAGTAAATTGGGAACGATAAAGATTAAATGGAAGAGCGATAACGATAGAAAGTGTAGGGAGATAGTGGAAGAAATCAGTAAAATAAGAAAGAAACAGTGAAAAATGTCTAAAAGATGCGTTTTCGATGTAAAATATCACACATTATCGACTTGAGTGACCCTATCGCGAAGATTATACTTCGCGTCGACATCTCTCTGATAGGCAATCCTTTACTTACATCTTAAATCTATTAATCAGAGGTTCGTAAAGTGAGAGGGAATTTCATTAATGTTGAGGCTATTTCTTAAGTGCATGATTTGCTTTTTGGCAGAATTAGTGTTATTGCAGATTTTGTTGATTCTTATAAGTTGATTGATAATTGTGTTTTTGTAGATTTTATAAGAGATATTAGAGTTCCAAAAAATAAGTTTATTGACGTTAAATTTGAATTCGTTTCTTTTGTCGTGAATGTCAATTTTTAAGTCGTTTTTGTGGTCTAAGCATAAATCAAGAAAGATCGCTAGAGATTGATTGTTTTGCTGGTTTTAATTAGTTTGAGTTCTTCTGGGTAGATGGTATTGCAAATAGAGCTGAAGACTTGAAAATTAAAGATTATAATATCCTCAATAAATCGGGAGGCAAAGTGGAGGTTTAAAACGAAATTTCTTTCGAAGAAATGAAGAAAGAGGTTGTCTAATAACGATGAGAAATTTTTTCCTTGTGGGATGCCTTTTATTTGTTGGAAAATTGATATGAATGTTTGGTATTTTATTTTATTGTTTCGTCTGTTATCTTTCGCCTCTTATATATATATATATATATATATATATTTGAAAAGCAATTTTAGGCCAAATTTACAACAAAAACTACAGAAAATACTGATACATATCAGCTTATAAAATACCACCATGTTTTCTCCATACCTGAAAAAGCAACTCTCCATAAGAAGCCTTTGAGAAAATTCCTTCTCTACCACTTGTATGTTTGCGTATTCTGTAAGAAAATGTAATAACAGAGTACCCATTGAAGAGCTTCTTACATTAAACGGGTTCAGTAAGTCTTTTCAAAATACAGGTAAGTAAGTGTGAGTTGTTCCTATCTTAAGTCAACACCTGCTATTACTCTAATGATTCAAAATAACTAAAAAATTATCAGGTCTCTTAATTATAATAATTATAACTTATAACGTATAAAATCACTTTCAATTGATTGTTATTGATATAGAATTCGACATGCGCACGCGGTTTCAGTGTTTTAGTTATCGAAAATTCTGAACGCAAGGCTATGCAAGGATAGTTCGCAATCTGATCAGAATATCAGATCAGAATCTTATGAAATATTATCTTTTAATCATTTTTTTTCTTCGATTTAAAAAGATAGTTAATCTTTCAAAAAGAATTATCTATCGGAGAATACATTTGTAAAAATGTATAAGGTTCCCTTATGCACGTGTTGCAATGAGTGATTTTGAAACTTTCTAAAACCTTAGACGACGATCAAATTTATTCGAAACATTGTTACTGATTTTTCCGAAGAAATATATTTCTATTCTTTCCTTCATTTTGAAGTGACTCTAAGATAATAACTAAGATCTAAAATCTTGTCTAGACAGATTTACCCGAATATATTTCACATTTGGAATTCAAATAATTTGTTTTACTTAAGTGATTTATTCACGTTTCTATTTTAATTTAAATTCAAGGAACAATCTCACACTAATGAATTGTAACTATTGAATAAAATTTTTCAGATTTACTTTTTGGATCGTAAAGTAAACGTAGGGGAAACTAGGGATACTTGACTATAGTTTTAATTTTTCTTATACTTCTCCAATATTTTTATAGCTAGCACAACAAATGTATATGTGTTTAAAAATGAGAAATGAACTTATCTTAAATCTATGTAATATTATCGAATCATAAAATAAATATATTTCTTGAATTCATCTAGAGTAATTTATTCCTAAACTAAGGGACACTTATCCCCAGTGGTAGGGACATTTAAAGCTACAAGCAAAGAGGACTTACATTCTTTAGATAGTTTGTTTGTCCGCACAATGCAAATATTAAATTAGAACTACTGAATTGAGATCGTCTTAATTATCAAAACATATTGATGAAACTAATATTAAAAATTAAATAATATGGCATCTATAAAACGCAATAGTTGCTTTAATATAATCTAGTTAATAAATTAAATTAGTTCATTAATTAGATTAAATCTTATTATTACATTAAAAGAAATAAAATTAGTTCAAATTTAAATAAGCATTTAAAATATTGATATAATTAAATGAAACAATTTACAGTAGTGGAACTTTAAACCTAGTAATGCCACTAGCGCATTGAAGAACTGAAGGTTTTGGAACGAACAGAATATCACGAAAAGGAAAACAAAAGATCTAAAACTTGTTTTGCAAAAGAATAAATTGGAATATCTTAATAGACTTACTGGGTTCTCCTAATATTATAATGGAAACAAAAGCCAAAAGTAAAAGAAAAAAATGCATTCTACGAAAAAATTCAAAACAACAAAGAGACGAACTAAACCAAAATGGTGAATCAAGCAATAACAAAAAAATTGAGCAAAAGATTTTGATTAACATAATAAATTAACAGAATCAGTTTAAATGCAATCAAAGTAAAAATGGAATAACGTAGCTAAAATGAACCATTTGAGTTACCATATTCTCGACAAACCAGAAATTTGATCCCTACCACACAATGTATTTTGGATGACAGCGAACATTGAAGCTGCAGTAAATATCAAAAAAGTACATACATATATCAATACTTGATTTGGGAAGTTTTAGTTACGGTCAAGTACCCTAAATGACTGGGGTAAAGTATCCTTAGCTTGATATTTTTCAAGTAATCTAAAGATAAATCCAATTACAATTAAGATATTGCACGACATCCTATATGAAATTATAACGTGAAGTATGCTTAAAACTCTGAAATATTTTAACTCATCATATCTGGAATAGTAAACTTCAGCAGAGTAATGGAAATGGGGAAAGTTACTTCTGGGTCCTGAAAACATATTTACCTTCTCATCTTTAAGGTGATTTTTCTGATTGGAATGGATTCCCTCCAATAGATCATATGACCAAAGATCAAATAGGGATGGTGCATAAAAATTACCTATTTTCTCACAATCTGAGAAAATAATGTAAATTCAGGTATCTCTAATTTCCCCTACTTCATATATAAATGGATCAGCATATGATATTCTAGAGCTCAGGCATACTTTAAAATTATTTTAAGTTAATTCAAAATTGCAGAGATTCTTATGCTGCTTAAAAATATTTATTTTAAATATATTAAAATATAATAATAAATCTTTAAATGTTGACACGGAGTTTCCATACATTTATTTATTGAAGTATAAAATCTTAGAATATTATTACTAACATTTAGTTTAATAACTGAGTCTAGAAAGGGAAGAAAATATTAAGAAAATTTTATTTCAGGAACATAAATATCCTTAAATTATTGATATTGCACAGTAATGTGTAATCAGTTATTATTGCTATCTTTTATCTGATCGCAGTTTCATAAAGATAACCAAAGAATAAATGGGTGCAGAAAAATAAAAGAAAAATGTAAACTATAATATTCTTTTATAGCTATACTTTCAGTTTTTAACTCGACTTTCTTCCGATATTAAAAAAATTTAGAGTAAATTTAGTGGATCTCAAAGGGAAATAAACATAAATTTTTATACAGTCGTAACGCAGAATGTTTCAATATGTATGCAATTTAAATTAGTGACTGCAGAGATCATATAAAATATTTACTAAAACTTTCTCAATATTATAGATTTTGTAAGATTTAATTAGATGAATCTAAATTCTTTATTCACATTAAACGATAAAGTAGAATATGGTTTAGTTCTAAAAGCATACTGAGCCACATTGGAAAATTTCTCTTTATCTATTATTTTCTGGGAATGGCTAAATTTTGCAAAAACTCTATCTGGTTTGAACGGAGAGATAACGATGAAGAGAGACTTTTTTTTATGTTGGAAAATTCAGTGAAAGGTAGTTTGAAATGAAATTTTTTCAAATCCTATTAGCCATTCAAACAATCTAATGGTTTGGTTCAATTTATTATATTAAATTGTTTTCTGAAACACAATATGAACTAGTTAGGATTACGTTCGTATGGTGAAACTACGAGTCTCGTCGTAGTATTTTGATTTTTAAGTCACTAATAATGCGCGTGGGTTCTGTGAGCTGATATAAAATTCAAACACACAAAAAACATTTTATTTTAGAATAACGACCTAATAAAAAGCCAACATATTTATTTCATTACTTGATCAACCTCTACTTACGTAGCCATTTTGAAAATTCCCCTCCTCCACTTCTTGGATTACTTATTCGAAAAAAATAAGGTTATACGAAAGTGTCTATTGAAATATTATATCCATTATACAGCCGTAAATGGGTATGTAATCTCACGACAGTCATAGACAGTTGTTCTTATCTGAGATCAGCACCTGCTATTTCTTTAATTATTCACACAAAACATGGCGACCTCTCATGGCTTACAGTCTTAAAATAACGATTAATTAAGTCAAAGTTAAAAAATTTCTCCTCTTCTCTACTTCTCTCTCTCTCTCTCTCTCTCTCTATATATATATATATATATATATATATAGTCTTTGCGAAAATTTCTGAAACATTCTTCTGAAGATAAACTTTCAGGTCCGCAAACAAGATTAAATCCTTAAAACCTTTGCTGCTCTGTCGGTAATTCAGTGAATACCCTTCAGTCAGTATTTAATTTAATCGCTGTGCAATAAATGTGCATTTATTGATAACTGGTGACGCTATTTCAATATTTAAACCCGAAAGCTGCTGGTAACTTCGAGTGTCGAGGTTCAAAAGTCGGAGATTAAAAATGTGCTTTCTGAAAATTTTAGTTTTCTGATTTGCATAACTTCTAATATATTACACCTCACTTTTTGAACTAAAAAACATTAAAATTTAATTTATTAGAGTTATAAGAGACTAATTAATCATTCCTCTAGACCATACAGTTTTCAAAATTTGAAAAAGTTTAAAAATAATTTAATGGCATAAGTCGAATGTCAATGTCTTATTAACTTTGATAAAAAATAATAAAAATTGTATTTCATAACTGATTGAATATGGATGATTTAGTCCTGAGAAAATCGGCCATTAAAAAATTTAAAAATTCCATGATAAATGCTCTTCTGAAATTTATAGCTCTATAATAATAGTGAAAAATTTATTTTATGGTTGAACTTTGGATAGTCTTAAGATCTGCTCAAAAATTTAATTCATTTTTATAGATTTTAATTTATTACCTACGAGATTGCTTGATGTTTTCATCATTTTCATGAATCCACATATTTCGCAGCTTTTCTTGTGCGCTAATTTTGTAATTTTTGTAGTAGTAAAATAGGTTTCTGAACATGTTCGGAGGAAATAAGACAATGAACTCACATGAACGCTCACAATGAAGGATGTAAAGTTCATAACTCAAACATTGCCCATTAGGAAACTTTCTATGAAATTTACACACTTTTGAAACATATTCTACGTGAAAGGTACAAATTCTACATAAATATTCTACATAAAAATTTAACAATTTAATTTTATTCGACATATTTTGAAAATTTAACTTTTTAGTTTTGTCTGAATTCCGTTTCGTCGCCATGGCAATGATTGCAACAGATACACAAACTGATTATGAAATTTTTTTGCTGATATGTGAGTCTCATATATCATATCATTGAACGAAATGGGATGAAATCTTGAATGCATATATTGTAAGTATGCTGTCAAGGATGATGTCAGAAGCAACACTCAAATCAAAATGCATTTTCTTCTCGGTGTCTTACCCGATTTATAAGTTGGGTTCAGATTCAAAGACATGGTGAGGAATTTAGCGTCAGAGAAAAAGACATTTGTGTTCTTATGAATTCGTCACTTATTTTAAACTTTTCTTACTATCTGCCTTCAGCCGGCAGTTTCGTGCTGCAGTTAACATTCCAACACCATTTAGGGTTTTTCGCTGAGAAGATCACGTTCCAATAAAAAGGTGTTTCCATTTGAAATGCTTGAATTTTTTCACTGTAACCTCAACTATGAGAGCTGGACACTCCAATTTCCTGATTACATCATTTTTGAGTGCATACCTTAAAATGCCTTCATCCACAATTTCAACGCTATGACGGGAAATTTTTTTTATAGTATATATAATCCCCCTATAACCAATACCTTACGAAGACGATTTGTCTCGCAGTAAATCGAAAGATTAACTACGAGATTAATTATTACTGCACACAAGCCATAAAATTTCACATACTTGTAAAAATTTGTAAACAATAGACTTTTTTTGGAAATAATTGTTTGCTGCAGACAGATTTACTGCATTTAAAACTGAGACATTTTTAGCGCATTTATACTATTCATCCCTTTCTCCCTACTCAGCTAAAATTTGAACGAATCTAACCAATGACACTTTCTCGCAGATGCTTCATTTCTTTTCGCAATCCATTTCCAGAAGAGTACACCTCCAGCAGAACAGATTCAATCTCGAATAATGCATTACTTTTCTTTCCTATTCTTCTTCCGCCTCTGGATCGTTGTAATTCAGAATTCTTAAATGATATTGCATCACCTTTCCACCTATTGGAAGAAACAGGAGAAGAACGAATTTAAAGAAAAGATAAAAAAGAAAAGCATTGCCTTCCCATCCATTTTGGTATCGTTCGTTTGCTTGGAAAAGTGCATTGATGCCAAACTTCAAGAAGCTGCTGGGATTTGTTTGACTTAACGTTTTTAAACTACTTTGTTTCGAATGGGATTGAGGATGAGGTAAAATAAAAAGAAAGTTTAGCTTTTGTGATAGGTTCTTGAACCGTTAGTTCCCAGCGCCCTATTTATAGAACAGTTACATTTCACTTCCAGGCTAAACCGAATGCATTTCATTGTTTATTTTTTCGTTGTCTATGAATTCAATAGGTTTTACCAAACTTCTTAACAGTTTTCAAAGGCATATACTACCAGTTAGTCAGGATTTGAAGCCAAAATGCCGTCATCTTGAAGTTTTCTTTCCTTTGACTTATTTCCGATGTAATGCAAGGAATTATAAAGTGATTTTTTATTTTTTGATATTTTACTGTATTTACAAATCTTTCAAATTCATAAAGAAAGAGGTTTCTAAAATTGATTTTCTACAGATTTTTTAATACTTAAAAAAAAAAGAAAAAGAAAAGAAGCCATAGAAGAAAAGAAGTGAAAAGAAAAGAATATTTTTTTCTCCGAATTTAATTTTACTGCACAGCCAACTTTATTTTAGTGTTTTAAACACAATGGAATTGAATTAATTAATGGGTTAATATCATTATGCATTTCTCTTTCTTATGTTAAGTTGATGGCAAGCAGCTATATCAGAACTAAAGAAACTTTCCGTAATTAAGGAAAGACTACTTTCTCTGTATATTTTTTTTACAAAACTCAGTGTCAATAACTCTTAGTTAATATTTTTACTTACCAATGATGTAATATTTAGTCTTTGAAAAAAATGGTATAATTTTTAATTCATTTTGAAAAAAATATTCACTTTTCTTGGAATTTATTTTAGAATAAAGCACAGTGTAACTTTTCATGTGATTCTTAAGTAGATCAGTTAAAATATTCTACGTGAATCAATATGCATAATGAGAAATGCTTATTAACTTACATCCTCTTGTTATGTTAATTTGATGCTGTAGGATTGTAGGCATGAGGAGCGATTCATCCAGTAAGAAAATATAGAGCATAACTTGCAGTAAATAAAAATAGTCTTTATTTTTAAAATATAGCATCTTGCTATGGATCAATAAAACTCATATAATCAATTAACATTGCACGTACCAACACTCAACTTAACTTAACACAGAAATACATTTCTAATACATGGCGTCATTTGTTGTTTGCATTTCACATTCTCTTCTTCTGCCAACAGATGCGTTTAGGAATTGCATTTGTGATTGAAGGTTAAGAGATTTATGCGTTGAGAAGGAACTAAAAGTTATTATTAAAAGTTAATGAAATCCAATTTTCGGTATAATTAGATTATTGCATTTTACTACCGTTTTACAAGTTGAATTCTCTGATTTTATAAGTGTATCCACAATAGCTTTACGACATATGATCTTCAATTCCTTTAGCTTAGAGTAGCCTACTATATAGTATTTTCTCACCAAAGAATTCTCAGATGGCTTAGATTAGCTTGTTACATTAGAAGAAACGCTCTGGCTTAATGACTTTCACTACACCCGCTTACTCAAGGGACTGGATTTTCATCAACTCAATGTGAGAATTGTGCTGTTGAGAAAGAGATAGGACTTCAGAGACATGAGAGGCAGAAGAAACAAACTTAATTGGAGAATACCTGCAGCTGTATAATATATTTTGCACATTCCGCTGTTTCTGAACTGAATTAGTCATGAAATTTCTTATTTTTTGTATAATTATGTATGTTGTCAATTTTAACTTCTGTCATATTTGATCAAAAAATTAGAGAACGACATATGACGCGCTTTGAATATTTCATTCTTCAACTCGTAGTTTCGAACATCTACAATTTTCTACATCTGTACAATTAATCTTTACTTAATTTGTAGGGAACAGAATACCAATTGGAAAATTTTAGAAGAAAATATTTAATATTTTGAATTCTTCACTAATTTACTGCCTATTTTGAATCCCATTTTTCAAATTTAGTTTAATAAGATTTAGTTTTTTTTTTCATTTAACTAAAGTAAACATAATTTGACACAATTTCTACAATTGTGTTAAAATATTATAAATTACGATGACATGCGCAATTTTATATTTTACTAAAATCGTGGACTGATAAACATTTTACTTATCTAAACAATTCTGCTCCAACTCTTAAAAAGTATCAGAACCAAATTATGGATATTTTCTTTCATCTTTTTGAATTATTAATATAATGTTGTTATTATACCTTTATTTCTCAGATTCATTTTTAAAAAATTAAATAATCGAGTAAAAAATTTCAGAATTATTATGGAAATCTCAAAGTAATAATCTCCATAAGTGTTACTAAGGTGTCTTTACTATAATTTAACGATGCTGTCATGATTGAATCCAATTGCATTGGGAAAACCATTTTGTGTCTGGAAATATTCATTTTATGAATTTTGAATAGAATACTGTATTATTAGAAGAATGTGTTTTATATTTTGTTACAAAATGTAATAAAATGGATGTGTAAATATAATGTCTGGAAATGTAATATAATGTCTGGAAATATTCATCTTATGAATTATGAATAGGGTACTGTATCATTAGAAGAATGTATTTTATTTTTGATTACATGATAAATTTGTCGATACAGTCTGTAGTGTTAAATTCATGTTTCGTAACTATATCATAATGTGCAACCAGTGGGTTAAAACTTATATTTTTGATTATGAAAAGTTCCCAGTTTAACGACATTTTTTGGCTAGTAATTTCATAACTAGTGCAGAGGTATAAATAAATACATATAAATAAATTGGAAATACATAAATTTAAAATATATAACCACAAGTTGAAAAGTCTTTTTAAAACTGAAAACTGGAGAATCCAGATCACCCCATTTTCTACAGTAGAGGCAATAAACAACATTGCATATACAGGATATCCACTTTAATGGTGGCCTATTAGCTAATAAGAGAATGGTAAATACCTCCGATTAGAAAAATTCTTTAAATGCTCTAAAGAAATATTTTTTATATTGTTTGAGTCGATAAATGCACTGCTGAAAAAAACTGATAAATCTAAATTTTTATATATTCCTGGTCTTTTTGATCATATCCAGTAAAATTTACTCGACATACTAAAATTCTAAATAAAAAAAGATTCACTTGAGTTGTTAAGCTTTGAATTTCATTATTTTTTGGCAGTGCGTAGATTTGAATCGGAATCCTTTGGGTTCCGAGTCACGTATATTAAGCACTATGCAAAAGGAATTCCTTCTGTCCAGAGGTGGATACTGATTTATATATATCAGAATAGGATGGCGCAGCGAGGTACACTGCAATTTTATTCCTATCAACGGCCGACGCTTCCTCGAGTTGACATTTGAAGTGCAGATCTTCCTCCTAAAAGGCGTTGTGTTGAACTGAAATCGACTACTTCATAACTCGATTGGTTTCAGTAGCAGAAGAATGTAACTATTTTTTGCTTAAAATATTATTGTGTCGAAAATATTTACTAAATAAGACTAATAGGACCGAGAAACTGTATAAAAATTTATACTTAGTAATTTTTATCTGTTTATTTATTGATTCAAACGACATAAACTGCAACTCTTTACGTCGTTTAAAGCATTTTGCTAATTGGAAGTATATGCCTTTCTCTAACTGTTTCGAAATCATCTATCGGACCACAATTGGGTACTCTGTTTACAGAATATTGCATTAGATTTAAGCAAACTGCAGAAAAATAAACTATTCTTTCGGTTGTAATATGAAAGTGTTTCAGATTAATCAATGATGTATTTTACTTTCTTATATCCATTTAGACGAAATCATAGAAGAAATATATATATATATATATATATATATATATATATATATATATATATATATATATATATATATATATATATATATATATTCACTTTAAAATACATTTTACAGACTTCGAGCAATGAATTGATTTTATATAATTCTGTTGGTAAATTAGACGATCTTTAAACGCAACTCTGGCCTAATGAAAAAGTCCAAGCTTCGTTACCAGTAGCCAGGGTTTGAGACCACGATCCACTAAATCGTTTATGTATGTGAGACTGGTATACTTTGCATCCATCGGCCTTTGAGACTTAAAAATTCTCAAACAAGTATGCTGATGAGAAAGCATTATCAAGCATTGTTAGTTGTCATTCTTCTTATCTGACCACGTTCAAAATCATGCGGTTAGTACTGAATAGCCGTCGTTTGGTTTCAACTCAAGATGTTCAAACAATATAAACTAAATTGCTTAACCTCAACTAAACGATAAATATTTTTTTCTTTTATCTCAAAAGAAATATAAATGAAAACTTTTATGTTTTATGTTTAATTGAAAGATTTTTTTTAATTATAAACTCTGAAACAAGCGTTAATGTCTTCAAAATTCAGATTTATTCTTCTAAATTATTATGTTAAATAATTTAATGTAATAATCCCTTTTAATAATTTTATTCTTCTAAATTTTTTGATATTATTTTCATTAGAAAAGGAGGTCTAAGCTACTTCATTGAAAGTCAAAAATTCCCTGATATTATTTATGTTCTTCATTCTAAATATGGATAAAACAAAAAATAAAGTATCCTCTTTTCATTAACCGTCATAAGAACATTCTGTTTGATTGGGATATAACCATAGACAGACAGTCTTCTGCCTCTAACTGATCATAACTGTAGCTAAATAATTCAATAAATTGGACTTTATCTGTTGAGAACAAATTTGTGGCTTTCTCCTAACAATTCCTGACAAGCTACACTAGTGTCTCCAATGACATTCCCTATAATATACCAATTTTAAGCATTCTAATAATAATGAAAATTCGCTGAAAGAGCTTGTTAAATAGATTTTCTTCCTTTCTTTAGATCTTCTAAGAAAAAATTCTACCGAAGTTCAGATGAAAAGGATTTAGTTGCTGTTGACATAGAGTTTCTACAAAAATCTAAGTTAATAGAAGAAAAATTATATCTAGAAATATTATTTTATGAGTCCTCACCTCTAAAGGCATCTGTGGTTTACCTCTTTAAGGCATCGGTGGTTCACCTCTAAAGGCATCGGTGGTTCACCTCTAAAGGCATCTATGGTTCACCTCTAAAGGCATCTGTGGTTCATCTCTACCGATGAGTCATGAAATATATTATGTTCAGCAACAACATGTTCGTCAAATAAATATTTTGTAAGCTTTTGAGGTAAAAAAAGGCAGCCGTAATATATAAGATGAGAGCAACATTCATTTCTTATACAAACAAAATTAAATAAAATTTTAAAGTAAAAATTTAAAAAAACCTATTTATTTAATTAAAAATTTCGATAACATTCGTATTAAATATTGCTCCTGTATCGAAAATACTGATCTTATATATTTTGTCCTGCTTGATGAAACATTGAGAAATGTTTCAAATGTATGTATTGTATTGAAAAAAGAAGAGAGGAAATTTTCGGAATTCATTAAGTGCTACAATATAGTTATTATTGCAAACATTAATGCGTATATCTTGCAAATACAGTAAAACTTCGGTTATCCGAACTCGGTTTAACCGAAATCCAGGTTATCCGAAATGCCTCTGAAATCGCAAATCCAAAAATCATGTTCTGTATTGCATGGAACAATCGCGAACGCGAGACTTTTTTGCTACGATATCCCCACTTTTTTATTTTAAGCCTCCCCAAGAAGGTCAGTGATTGGTTTTAGAGTGCTGAAATTAAAAATAGTGGGTATAAACAAGATTAATTACGATATCGTTTATATATGACTGTCAGACGCATTGCGCCTGAACTCACCGGTGGAAATATTGCGCCCGATAGGGCTAACCTTAATAAAGGACAACATAGAAAATTTGAATTCGTTTCACTCTCAAAACATTTCCGAATTATAAACTGTAATTTGATACAAAATATTAATGTATGTTCATGGCTTAACTGAGAAGATCGTTATCCGAGACTGCTCCCGCACCCTTTAACCGAGGATTTGCATGATTTTTTCCAACTGGTATCATGCTTAGTTAGCAATACTAATATTTATGACGAAATGTAGAAGAACTAAACTATTAATGTGTCACAAATCATTTCAAATATTTCTTTCTTTATGGGAATGATCACGTATATAATAAATAAATAAATGGCATTCAAGTTGTTCCTTGCTTTCATTCAGCACTTATTTATCCTAAAAGAAAACAAATCTAATTCACATCTGACATCATCGTATCATACAAACCTTCCCACAAAGAACAGTGACTGAATACAGAAACATTTCTGGACGTCTTATAAAGAAGATTTCGACCTCCCCCTGCATCTCAACAAAGGATAAAAATCTCTGCTAATGCGTTTTGAACGGACCCTCATGCATGCAAGATGTCTCCAAATGGTCATTTTATTTTGACCTTTGTCCATGCCATCTGAATTTCGAATGTTTGGAATAGATCCAAAAATTCTAAATCGAACGATTCCGTCGGAATTCGGGAATTAATCGCAATCGTGGTCACGTGCGCGCATGCGTAATTCGTGTCACGTAGTTTAAATAGGCATTATACGTCACTGGATGGAAAACTACGACAAGAGAACTTTAAGAATGTGAAGAATATGTAAATGGATGTGAAATTTAATTTGCTCTCCCAAGTCTTGATCAGAACTTATTCTGAGTAAATGAATAGCTTGTGCTGTGCATTTTCTCGCTGAACATGAAACAATTTTTAAACATATTTTTTTCCATTCAACTTTCTCTCTACCTCTCTAAAATAAGCCTAAGTCATTCAGCCAAAAATTTGCTAAATTTTCAGTTTAATGCTTTTTCTTTAACCCATTACTTTCTGTTGATGGTAGAGAATAACGCAAAATAAATTATGTGTTGCCCATTTGGAGTATAAAAATATAATTTATGATATATAATTATATAGGAGAATTCAGTTTTACAGGAAATGAATATGAGCTTAAAAGTAACCATATAGCTATTTTAAAGTATTTTATTATGTTTTAAAATGCATTAAATTGTTTTACTGTAATATATTAATTTTGAGATTGAATTGTTAAATAGTTTATATTATGCTCAAAAAAATTTCACAAGCAAAATATTTTTCAAAAGCATAAATATATGGAAAATTTTGAATTCCTGCCATTCTTATTCTATGTATTATAATTTTTGATGCGAATGATAACTTTATTTATTAGTTTTGATTCAGAAACTTATTCAGGAAATAGATAACGAGATATCTGTCTTAATTCGTAACCATCTAAATTAGATTTTTAAAATTAAATATTAGGTAAGAAGTATTATACAGGGTGCACACAAATGAAGTGACACATTACAAATAATAATAACAAAAACTAAATATGTTGGAACTACGGGTTTTTTTAATAACAGCTCATCTCAAAAAGTTTTTTTTTCATATAGGTAACGCGGCGTTACGACGTTCTAAATTTGTCACAGAGAGAATATTCCGTACACTATGGCTACCGATCAGCAGAAGCCGATGTGTGTTTTCTGGTTTCTGTTTTTTAGCTTCCAGTAATTTACGGCTCTAGACCACAGAAACGGCATGTTAATTTTCTGAAAAAAAAATTTTGAGATGCGCTCTCATTTTTAAAAAAATCATAGTTCCAACATTTTCAATTTTTTCAAATTAATTTTTGAAATGTGTCACTTCATTTGTGTACACCCTGTATATAGGAGATAATACATCAGTTTTCTTAATAAGTACTTCATAAGGAATTTTTTTGTAAACAATGTTATGATGTCTCGCCTTATATTATACGTGTTGAGATGGAAACTTGCATACATTTTTAAATATTTATAAGATGGCTATCAACCGAAATTCTTTTTAAAATTCTTCTTGTTTTCAGGTTTTATTTCAAATCCTTGATTCTGCGTCAGAAAAAGTTAAATGCTGTTTCCATGACGACTAAACAAAAGTTGCAGATTTAATAAGTTTTCCACGAAAATATCCAAACAATACCGTCTTATTTAAGTCCCGGTTTAATTTAATTTTTTTAAATACTGTATTTTGTCTATTTTTAGACATTTCTCTAATAGGGCTTTAAAATAATCCACTCAAGAAGCTGACATTATATGATACCATTTCAGAAAAATTCAATTTGTGGTTTAGTTATCTCTTACTTTTTTGGATCACACAGTAAATCATTTTTATTCATTCATTTCATAAATACCTCATGAACAAATTATTAAATGAAGTTGATATGGTAATTAAAAACTTGTAAAGATGCATTCAATCAATACATTGATATATGGAAATTCAAAGATGTTTAAAGCAATTTTTCTTAAAAAATTCTCTGTTAATATATCTGTCAAGATGTTTTCAAATTTCATGTCTATTTAAGAATATAATATACATTATTATATGTATTTTATTTTTCAAAGGAGTTTGAAGGATGTCTTAACAGAATCTCTATTAATAATAAAGAAGTAGTGTTTTTGTTTGAGTGTGTTGGCGCTCTACGGTGCAGACCGCTCGATATAAAGCTACCAAATTTGGTACAAACATTCTTTGGTAGGTTGGAATGAGCATCTCTGAGCCATTTTTTAAATTTTAATTAATTAAAAATTGTGCAAAAATTTTTGCATCTTCCTTAGATATCCTCCGAAAATATTATAGCTCAAAAGTTATTTTTACACAAAAATTAAAATAATAATAATAAATAAATAGAACTCTTTTCAAAGATATCAATTAAGTTCCATTACAATTTTTTTCTTTATCTTTAATTAATTTTAAAAATATTTTAGGCATAAATTACAACAATATTTTCATTGTTGAAGTGAAATTCAAACGGTTTTCGTTCTTTAAATAAATTTTCAATTTCGTTGTTTTTCTTCCAGTGTTGAAAGTAAAGTGAATGGAAAGCTAAATTATTGGATTTTGCTATCTTTTTTTTTGCCTCGGCAATTTTTCTGCGAAATCTGTAAACAAAGTTTCCTAAGATTTGCAAATGTATTAAAAATTATATATTAAGTAAATTGACTGATTGTGGTTGATACAATTTATAATTCTTTTTATTAGCGTTTTAATCCAGCTAACATATGTCTAGACGTAAAATATGCCGAGCCATTTTAATGTTGAATTCTAATCTAATGCAATTTCATAAGGTATAAGAAAGTGAAGTTGGCGCCAACAACATGCAATTAGATGTTAGACAATTACTTGACACCATTAGGGATGTTCTTTTAAACAATGAACAGAACAGGTGCAAGACTACTGAAAGAACACGGGTTAAATGCCTGTCACAATTTCAACTTTAAAATTACTTTCTTAAGGGAGCCATAAATATCAAATTATGCATAAGAGATCCAATTGAACTTATATCCCGGCAAATAAGCTGGTCGCCGAATACCACTAGTAAATAATAAATACTGAATATATTAATTAATAACAGTTTTTAGAAAATGAATTCATGACAATGATTGATTTTTTCATAATGATGATTGATTGATTGATATATCATAATGATGATTGATTGATTGATATATCATAATGATGATTGATTGATTGATATATAATAATGATGATTGATTGATTGATATATCATAATGATGATTGATTGATTGATTGATTGATATATCATAATGATGACTGATTGATTGATATATCATAATGATTGACGATTATTTTATCATATTTAAGAATAAGTTTTCCCTAAAAGGTTTTATTGAAATTGCTCTTCACCACTACTGCTGCATATTCTGCAGTGTAAGCCAATATCGGAGTGCTCCATTAAATTCTTACATTAAGCAACCCCCAACGAATATGCATGAAAGCCACAGGTAAGTACCATTGCTCTTATCAGAGGCCAGCTCCTTCTACATTTCATAACTCTTATCACTCATATAACATGGAATATCACGTGCTTTACAGACTCTAAAGTTTATAACAACGTAACGACTTTCCTCGTTGCTAAAAGATAAGTTTCTGATAGCCCGAAACCACCGGAACCGTCATTACAGGTTCAATAAAGAATAATTAAGAAGACTATTAAAGAATAAGAATACCCAGATTAAGAGTGCAGTTTTCTCCACTTCCCGTTCAATTCTGTATTCAGGCAGTCACAGATGCAGTGGTAAATTAAAATAAGAAACACATAGTACACACAGACTTCGCCAAGATGTTTGAAATATTCTCCTGAAGGAAATCTGCCAGGATCCCATGTCAATTAAGTTCTGAAAACCTTGCTATTTTGACTAGGAATTCCACAAAACTAATTCATTGAGTGTGCATTTTAATGATTGTACACTAGATGATTATTTCGCTAATACTGGTGAAAATGTTTTAACTGTTTTAATTTGCACGCGAATGCTGTGAATAGCTTCGAGAGCTGTGGTTCGAAAGTCGCTTCATATAAATGCGTGTCAGAAGAATTTTCATACTGTAGACTATAAACTATGATATTTCAGTGTATATTTCTAGGCTCACTGAACATTGTCTTCGAAATTATTCGTTAAACTACTGTTCCGCCACACAAAACTAAATATTTTTGAATATAATAGACTTTTAATGATTTGTAAATGTTGCAACGTCTTTGAAATAAAGCATTTTATTATGAATTTGTTCATTGGTTGGTAACTTAATCATAACGCAATGATTATAACATTAGCATCAGAAATCTATAATACTAGTACTTGCAATTTAAATAATCAATAAAGAGACTAAAATTATAGCCGCTACCTAAACTTGTTTCATACAATATATAGAAATAAAAACATTCGATCATACCCTTACTTAATTCCGCCATCTCTGTAAGGCTATTGTCGCTTGAAGATGCTGGATATGTAAGGCTGCAGATACAGGGACTTGAAATAGATTAAATATGTTTTTTTATTGAGTTTTAGCATAATAAGAGTCTTTCATGGTTTTCGTTTGGCTTTGGGTTGTTTAATGGCAAGAAAGCAAAATTTGGTTACATTGAGCAATTAATTTGTGAAACACCCCTTTAAAAGAGTCTTTATTTTTTTTTATTTCTCTTAATTTCACGATGTATCTTTTAACTACTGTTCAAGATTGCTAAAAATTAATTATTTTAGATATTTTGTATCAATTCATCAAGAAACAAGAAACATTAGGGACATATTTATGCAATTTGTTTTTTTTAGAGTTTCAAAATTGAAATAATAAAGCACTGCATTCAGACTAAAATTATATTGATTCTATAAATAACAATTTTCTTATTATTGCATTCAACTGGTAATTTTACAAATAAAGACTTCCGGAAACTTTTCTTTCAACTCGTTTTTAATAATCATAATTATAAATTTGGGATTCCAATTCCATAATAATATTAAACACCTCAGATTGCGAAGAAATCTTTCATGATTCAAAAGGAGTCGTAAAACATTATAATTACAATATATCACTTTTTGAAGCTTTACAACCATTATTTCAATATGAATCTCTTAATTTTGTTTCAAGGATAAAAAAGCACAATACCTATGCTGGTACAGGCATTTCGAAATTACCACGCCATAAAAGCATAAGGACATTTGATTTCGACGGATTCAACGCAATCATGAGTGGATCTTTTGTAATTGGATTTCGAAATCAAGATTTTCGAGTCCTCGAATCCAGATACCTTCACCTCGACACTGCAACTTATATAGAAAATATGAAATATTTGCTTTTAATTTCATTCTTCTACTTGGAAATATAGTCAGATGACATTTCAGCTGGCACCCCTTCTCCAAACGTTTGCGGCGCACTAGCAAGTATCTCGAATGATCTTCGGTGGAATTGGTTTCGAATTCAAGATCCTCATGCCTTAGATTCAAAAGCCTACCACACAGCTACTGAGGTTCCCTACTTAACGAGATAATATGAAAGATTTGTATTAAATTTCATTTAATTTCCATTTAGTGATCATATATAATTTTTTACATATGCGAGGAAAACTCATACTAAGAATTTTAAGTAAAATAATTATAGGAATTTAGATTTAATAGCGGCAGCTTTAATGAAATGTCTCAAAACAGATGCGTTCCTCATATTTCTTTACTACAAGCAACGAAGAATTTGGCAGACGTACTTATTAAATTTTTTACGACCCCAGCTTTCTTTCTCTTTTTCACATTTTGGTCCTTAATTCATGTCTGAAAGAGACTTGATTTTAAATTTTATTAACAAAAATAAGAAAATAAAGCAGACATTACTTTTTTATTTTACAAGGCCAAGTCATTAGCGAATAAATATGGATCTTGTTGCAAACCTGGAAGACATGCATTGGTTTAACAAGAAACGCCTTTGAAACAGTCGCTATTTATTATGCATGTTTCACTCTTAAATCCTTACAAAAATGCTTCTCCTTCCCGTCGTTAATACGGTTTCATGCTATTAAGAAAAATTGGACGATATTCTTTATCATTACTCATGCCTCGTCACTTCAAAAAGAAGTCATTTTTCATCGTACAGATTCATTACTGAATCGCCCCGTCAAATGCGAAACAAATTTCAGAAAAGACTGCGAAAATCCGTTAATTTAAATAGAGAAGGAAATTAAATATTCCCGGAAGCGAGAGATAAAGCATTTGAAACTTTTTCAACCACTATAAAACTTTTAAATCCTCAGTCATAAATCACTGTGTGAAGTTCTGCCAACCCTCTAATAAGAGAGTATTTCTCTTTTACAGAATCTGAAAAAATAATGATGAATTATTATAGTGTAGACTATGAAATATTTTTGTAGCTGCTTTAGTAAAAATATAGATCCTGTTAGTTAAACTAATTAATGTTTATTAGAAACTTTTGGAGAGTAAATATGTTGGCTTTAATCTGCTAAAGAAGAAAAATTATTTTATAATCCTTGCTACCAAAGATACTTTATTGAAAATTTTGCATAATTTCATTTTACTGTGAGTATATTTATATTTATATGAATCAAGATGCAGACATAATATTCATTTTTATGTAAATATTGTTAAAATGTAAATCTGAGAAAGGATCATCAGCAATTTATCATTTGCATTCAGTGGCCTTCTTGATTTTCCAGTAGAAATTTTGCGGCTTAAAAGAATGCATTAAAATAATATATGTTTAAAGAACGAAACATTACAGAGAAACATCGCAAAACCACAAATACGAACGGCAAAGCTGAAAGACCGGGTCACTGAAAGTAGAACCGCAACAGTGCTTTAAAAAACGCAGAATAGAACCCATTACGTGAGTCACATGCGCGGAACCATCCCGTCACCAAATAGATCCCGTCATCGGCGAGGGGGCCGTTAAGCAGTTAACGCCTCCATTATTTCACCACAAGGGGAAACCGGGAACTTATTTATTTTTACGACAAACAGGCTGTGGTGGCCTAGTGGCAAGGTGTCGTCTTTGGAGTAGGGATGACGAATATTTGATGAACTGTTATTTACTACGCAATATCAGAAAATCACAAATACCAGTGATGAATACTACTGTCAGAAAGGTGTGATTCAAACATTGGTAAATAAATGTGCATAAAGTGTTTCAAAATTTAAAAAAAAAATCATTCCTTTTTAATATATTTTCCCCCAAGTTTTAGTTTTTAGTTCTATCTTGTGTTAACAGATGGCGCCCTGGAAACCCATTTTGGTGCTTAGAAAGAAGCTCGTTCTTTTTGCGGTCACGGTCGATGGTCACGTAACGGTTCCCCCCTATGGCAGTTTCATTGGTATTTCCTGAGTTTTGGAATGATTGCAGCTCTTGTCGATTACAGCTCTTGTATAACGATAGAAAGTCGCAATAATCGTTGTAAACAAATATTCACAGGGAAGCTTAGTTAACTGCGATCGGAACGGAAAATGATCGGATTTGTAATTAATTGCAAAGGGAATTCTGAATAGTGAACTGTTTTGATGTTGGTTTCCGCGCTTGATGGGAATATTGTGTTTAACTTAATTGATCGGAAATTTTTTTAAGTAGTTTTCGCTACAAGCGCCATCTATTGGCATTATATGGAACTAAAACTCAAAATTTTGTAAAAGTGCAATAAAAACAAATGACGATTTCTTATTTAATTTTTTTTTCAAAACACTCTACATACATTTATTGAAAATTTTAAAATTAAAACTGTGATTGAAATCACACTTATTTAGAACAGATATTTAAAAATAACAAAAGCAAAAATATTTATTATTAAAAATATCGTGTATTATGCATCCCTACTTTGGTGCTGGAGGGTTTCATGTTCGAAACCCGTTTCCACTAAACAACCTCCGTCTATGGGGCCTGCTGAAAGTTAAATTATACGTATTGGCCAAACGTCCTCCCGCTGGTGTGGTGCGCATGTTTTAGAGGAGGTGCCAGATAAAGTGTCTTCCTCGTCATCTGACCGCGGTTCAAAATTACGAGGTCCTTCCTAAATAGCTCTTGTGTTGCTTCAATACGGGACGTTAATATAACTAAATTAAAACATACGACAAATAATTATTCCGTGATCGAATATGGAGGACCTAAAGAACATGCAAGAAAATTGCTTCATGAGAAGAAAGTTTATTTATAATTAACAGTTTTAAGCTAATAAAATTATACCGATGACAATTGAAGTTGACAGTCAAGGAAGACATGCGGAATTTAGTTTCAGAGCCCTGGATATGATTCTGATGTATCTGAAAACAGTTGATACGTTGGAATAGTATCTAGTTGTAATTATTCGAAAGCCTGTGTAGGAAAGCTCTATGTTCAGAACAAAAGATACTTAATTTCACACATTGATATATTTTCCTCTTCTATTAAACTGAGAAACGTGTATTTTGGTATCACCACTACCAGAGATGTCGTAACTTTTTTCAACGTACCATCAGGTGGAGTCGTCATAAATAGTTTTGATATAGGTAGAAAATCGCATGGGAGAAATTATTTTATAAAAGAAAGAAAAAAATGTCTAATGTACATACTTCATAAAGGATTGAAAATAGGGCCTCGAAATTTCCAAAAATACTGCCTTTGTTAACGATACAGGAGTTAGTTGTCTACACAGTCTTCGAAATTAATTTGAGGAGGAATCACAGTATTTTTAATGCATTAAAGTTATCAGTGATTGCACATTTATATGTTTCCGAAATGGTTAGCGTAATTCTGGTATATAGCATTTTACATTTTAACAATTAATAAAAAGTTCGATGCTTTTTTATTGTGTATTAACTTTGTCATGTGGGCACTCAGATAGATCAGTAGGAAGAGGTCAGTTATCTGAACATTAGAAGTCTCAAATATCAGATCACATCACCAGTGGCGTAACGAAGGTAACTGGCGCCGAGAGCATAATATAACTTTTCGCCCCCAGTCATAAGAATTGGTTTAGCAAGGATTAATGGCACCCGAGGCAGAGCATTGCCTTTTTTATGAAATTTCATTTTAAAAAGTGGCATAAACAAATTAAAATTTTGTCTCCATGGTGTCCTCTAAGACTGGAGCCCGGGGCATCTATCCCTTGCCCTCTGGTCGCTACGACACTGTACATCACATCGAAATAAAAATTGTTTAGGATCAACCAATCTTTATAATATTGATTTTATCCAAATTTTCCATTTCCGTTGCACATAAAGCAACAACATTCACATACATCTAGAGACATCATTTCATTCCTAAACCTCATATTATATTTATTTACCCACGCCGGCACAGCCTACCTAGAGAGTGTAAGGCACTGACCCGGACGGCAGACCTTATATTTATTTAGTACCCATGCCGGTCCTGCCTACCCGTAACTATGTTAGGCCTGGAGCGGGCCGGAAGGGAAGTAACAATCCTGACATGAGCTTATATTATATGAAATTCTTGAGAATATACTACAGTTTTGTGCTTTCAACGCATTTAACGGAATTGGTTATCACTTTACTTATTTACAACAATACAATAACTGGCTGCCCTTTTAGAACAACATATTCTCCGTTATCTCCACGATGTTGCTCTTATATTCTGAATGCCGTGCAGCGTTGTGAGATTACGTAAAAATATTTTAGATTTTATTTTGCTAATAAGGGCGAGATTTTTTTAAAGTCGGAAACTCCACTAAGCTTAAAACAATGCAAAATGAACGATAAACAAAGGCCATTTCAAAGAAAATTTCTTCTGCAGTTTCTATTCTGCATTTTTAAGAGGACATACGACTCTTAAACCTCCGCAGAATGGGGGAAAAATCTGTCAAATTAGATACATTTTATATCTAAAACAAAACATTTCACAAACTAACTTTTTTTCTAGAAAAATATCTGTTTTTTCTATTATTTCACACACATTTTCAAATCTTAATATTGATATGTATTTATTTGAGAATAGAATTGAGAATATATTTGAGAAGTAATAAATATGGGTATAATTTTTGATGAAAAAATGAGATAGTCTCCTTGCGCGTATGATTATGGATAAAATATTGGTTTAAACACAATATTTTGAGTATCTAAGTAATCAAAGTAGTCTGTTTAAGAAATTGACAATTATCAACAATCACAATTTATTTATATTAAAATTTTATTTCTATCTTATATACCAATTTAAAATAAAGTGTTAAAAACTGTTAACATTTTAAATGTTCTACCTCCACATAAACATTCTGTAGAGAGAAAATGCTAAAAAATCGTGGTTCAATTTGTAGAACTTAGCATAATATACATTCAATAAAACTTTCAGGTAAAAATATTCAAAAGTTTTTGAGATATCATGCGCGCAATATCAAAAAAAGATATTTAAAGGTATTTTTTCCAATAACTAAAAATATTTTTTCTTATTCCAGCATGTTCAAAGGAGTTAAAATTATGTATAAAGCTATAGTATACATTTCATTAAAATTTCTCACAAATGCAGTCAGAAAATTTCTAGTGATTGAAAGAAAATGGAATTCACGATGAGAAAAACATTAATATGGGGGAACGCTTTTTTCAATTTCCTCCCTACAAACTTCTGTAGAAAGAAAATGCAAATATGTGGTTCAATTTGTAGAACATAGTATAATATACATTCACTAAAAATTTTATGTAAAACTATTCAATAGTTCTTGAGATATCATACGCGTTATATAAAAAACGTATATATATATAGCCCTGTTATATCAAATAAACATATTTCGAGATATAGTGCTTTAAAGGTATTTTTGACTGTAACTTAAAATATTTCATATCCCAGCACGTTTCAATGGGCTAAGTTTAGATACTATAGTACATATTTCATTAAAACCTTTCACATATGCAATCAGAAAATTTTTAGTATTCACAATGGAAAATATATTCACGATGAGAAAAACATTTTCGAAAAACATTTCTTCATAAATTATATTATTATTAAAAGCAATTTTGGCTTTAAAATATTAACTTACCAAATGTTTAAAATCTATCTGCTGAAGGCAAGCTAGTTTAGTATCGAAAAAATTTAACAGTTCTCTTTGAAACCGCTTGGTTGAACTTTCACCAAGATGCTTCACTTGCATTTGTTATCGGTTGATTGCATATGAAAATATATGGCGCATACAGCATTCCTCCCGTCTTTGATAAAACTTAAATGTTATTGAATAGCGTTGCCATAATAAACCGATAATTGATCAATTATATTATTCATTAGACGTCCTTTTCCCGCAATCGATTTTCATGGATAAATTTTTTTTGTTATATATATTTTTTTAATTTTTGGAGACGAGAGCATGTTCATGTTGTTTCATTGTTTTAGTACATGTTCATCACTTTCTAGTTTTGAAAGAGGTACATATGGCATTCCAAGATTGTTGATACACACTTCGCCATTTCTTAACACATTGCCATTTCTTAAATTCACTGCCAAGACGTAGAACTTTCCACAAACTTCTCCCTCTGCACTCTTTCGAAAGATAGGTATTTATTTCTGTAATGTTTTTCTTTGGGCCTAACAATTGAAGATTTCTTGTTCAAAATTACTATTTATACGAACTGTAAGTGATTGAAACTAATGAATAAATTCTTATAACTCATACTTGCTTTCAGAACAAATTTTGCAACACAAATTTTCTTCTAGACATTAAAACAAAACAAAAGTTCTTCATCGGAAATAATATTTCCCTCAAATGTGCTGCTAAAAGGCACAGATGAGGATTTTAAACTATATTTTTTCTCTTATCATTTATTCGGATATGTTCTGGTTTTGACGATTATTCTAGATTTGTAAACACAAATAATTTATTCCCAGGGTAAGGTGAAGCATTTACCCAAAACATTTTCCATCCTTCTCTTTTTCGAACGTTGATTCGCTTTTTTTCTGCCGCTGGCCATAATCACTTTTTACTTTAATGTAATTCTTTTTTAAATAATCCTTTAGAAGTATGTAAAAGAATAAAAATCGGAAGTAAAGCACATAATATAGAACAGCTATTGTGTATTGTAGCTAAATCTGAAGCTATTCGTATGAAAACACATGTGTGGAAAACTATCAACAAATAAGAAAAGAGTTGAGTAGCAAATGTCCTTCTCATCTGTTAGGGAGAACTAAATTCTTTCAGACGATTAAATCGTGCGGTCGTTAGCAGCATTCTGTCAAACGACTACATTTAAAAAAGGGGGCGTGGCACATTCAATGTTTACATTAAACAGCTGATTTATCATATAGCTTCATAGCTTTCATAATTATGGGATTTTTTACTTTAATGCCGATTGTTTTAAATCGTTCAGAAAAGATTGCTGAATAATATTTTTTTTCAAAAAATCGAAAATTTTCGAGATATAAAAGTTTATGTTCCCTTATTAATCTATAAAGTAATATTTGTTTTATCTCTGTCTACAGAATATCTATACATTTCATGTATTCCTGAGTCCATATCAATTATCATCAATAAATATATTGCAATTAGATTTAAATGTTTCTAGACTGCATTTCATGGAGGAGCTTCCATATAAAATTAAAAACAACCTTAGCATTATAAACGAATGCATAATAAAATTTTCTAGCAGCGGATTAGGAAAACTTCTGAAATGAAGATTGTCAAGCATCAGCTTAGAATCACGTATACTTAAACCCAAAAGAATTTTTCAAATACAGCAATAAATATAGCCAGCTAAGAAATACAACCGACAAATCCTCCAAAAAAAAGTATAGCTTTAATACACTTTCTGAATTTTGAATTTGACTTAAAGCATAAAAATATATGCCTGTGCCAAAACATATGCAAATCTTTGAAATATGCATTTCATACTGACACATGATTTGTTTATTTTGCAATATTCTTAGCGAAGCGAGGGTTTCTGTTGGTGACGTTAAGTTTCACCTTACTTCCTTTTCTTAGCAAAACCTTGACAGCTCTTTTAAGAATTCTGATGTTTTCTTAAACTTGGAACGTTTCGCTCCAGAAGTCAAAACACATGTTTCTAAACGTGATTTTCAACGATAAGTGTAAAGTATGTTCCGATCTCCATTTGATTTATCGTTGTTGGTTTCCGTTTAAATTTTTGTCTCATTTCAACACTTCATATTTCACAAGTACTTAACTCAAAAAGGTATCTTAGAACAATAAATATAATAAAACAACACTCAGAATTGTGTTTTATAATGTATTTGTTTTTTTAGAAAATAGTATTGTGCAATATCAGTCTGAAATTTGATTTATATGCTTTCTAGACACACATCATTACTTTTACATGCTTTTATTTATTCTAATATATTTCATTCTTGTAAAGATGAAATTCTTTAATCGATTTTTCGCTCAATTTTGTTCATTTTAGTTCCCGATAACGATACAGTATTTCAATTTTTAAGAACTAAGTTATCAGTTAATTGATTAATTTTAATAAACAATGATACCATATACAAGGTCGGTGCCTTGGTTTGACAGGGTTCTAACTGCATCCAAGACTGTTTTGAGAAAAACGAGTTTAGTCTTCACCTATTACAACTTTTTTATTTATGATATAATTTAATTAATTTTTTAATAATTGCATTAAAAGGCTATTATTTTAAGGTTCGATAGTTTATTTGGAAAAGTTATCCTTTATTTTTTTTACACAGCAAAATGCAGTTAGAACCTTGTTCAAAATAGAAATAGCTTTCCAGAAAGAGACATGGTTGTAACTGCGCAGAGAATTTTGTCAAAGTAACACTTTTATTACATAAATGATAGTGGTGTAGTACGAAGTTCTAACTCAATTCACAATTTAATGGAAAAATAAAATAACAGTTTGTTTCATGATAAATGAAATAGAACCATTAGTTGGTTTATTTTAAATGTAATATGGCATTATAATATTCGCTATCCTGCATAGGCTTGATGGAAGGATATGTATGGATGGACCTTTTGAAACTACGGTGCTATTTGTAACACACTCAAACTGCAATTCTCGGAGTTCTTTTCTGTTTGATATGTGTTTTTGAGTCCCATAGTGTCTCAGGAAATTTAATATTTGAGGAATTTTCTGTTTCAAATTTTCGGTACGATGTTTTGAAGTTCACCGTGTGTAGGGTTCTAGTAAATTTTAAAACTGCCACACGAGCGAATGGCACAATTTTATAATTTAGAAGTGTTGCTGTTCCTTCAAAATCTTTTAAGTTTTGCATTTAAGTTTAGGACCGCATTTGTATGACACGCTGTATGTTTCCTGGAATGACTTGTTTTAAAATTCTAATTAATTCAATTCAAGAATAGAAATTAGTTCTGTTAATGGCTGTTTCAATGTTGCTACGAAAGCTATGAACTCCTTAGACGCATGCATGTCCTGGTGAGAAGTTCTTCATTGTAATTGATTTTCCTTGAGGATTTTCTTTGAGAAAATGGAGAACTGAGTTTGAAATGATTAAATTTCGATTTTAAGAAAATTACGAATACAACCATGTTATCAACTTAGTTCTGTAATTTTTTTCATCTAGTACGGTCAGCATTTTTGTGATAATTGCTAGAAATGTCATTATCAGCACGGCCAGATACATTTTCACTCCAAGACACAAGATACTTGTTTAGTTGGAGTCAAGTTGTAGATATTTAATTTTCTCAGGTAAGAAAAAGAGCTATTATTAGCGTTTTGTAAGTCAATAGTATTACAGGCAAAACTTTGTTTTTCTTTTCCTCATGTGTATATCAGACTCATATTTATAGTCATCCGTCATTGCTTTCGTCTGTTTTGCCAGTTTGAATTTCTAGCAAATGTCACATCTGTCGCCTTTTGGGGAGTGAAATCTAAGGTTAATTTTTTAGTTAACAATTTTTTAGTTAACAAGTGGTTGTGGATAAAAATTCTGAAGTACATTGATTTTATAATCTAAATTATTTTTTCAGTACATCACTGTTGGAGGCACAATTTTGCCAATACCCAGCTAAAAAATTTGCAAAAAAATATTTTAAAAAAATCTGCAGAAATTCCGAAGGTATTTGGAATGTTTTCTTCAGATTTTCTGCGGAAAAAAATGTAGAATATCTGAAGAAAAATATGTTCCAAATGCCTTCAGATTTCGGGCAGATTTTTCTACAGTCAAGACTAAATTATTAATTTCTATTAATGTAATTAATCTAATTTGTGATTCAACTTACTTGTACGATGTTGATTCAGGTTGTGACGAAACTTCAAGCTCATGCTGGCCGGAATTCGAACCCGCGTTCCTATGGCTGGCAGGCAGGAACGCTAAACGCAAGGCCACGCCGGACTACACGAGATGGGGGTAAAAATAATCTATTTGAGTTTTAGCGCCACAATGACTCTCGTTGCGCCATTGAGTGGTGTAAAAATCAACCATGATCAGAATACGCTTTCAAAGTTGTAGAGATGAGTAATAGATGAGATTAGTAATATTTTTGTTCAATAATTTAGATTTTTCGTTTTCACCTTTTATCTTTCTGGTAAGACTTTTCTCCAACCAAAGGGCGCAAGGTCCACTTTTCTATTCTTTTTTGGAGGAAAATAGCTAGTCAGAAAAACAGTTGAAAACTAATTGGAAATTAATTAAATTATGGGGGAAAGGTTTAAAATGTTAAAACCTCAAATATTTATTTTAAAGATTAATTTAGAATTAATTTTTTTCAGTGGCATATTTAAAAAATTTAGTGCCTAAGACAATTTTCGATTGGGAAATTTTTTGAAACTCTTGTCTACTGTAAAATTAAACAATAATGATAATTACATTCTAATTGTGTTTTATATCCTTTGGAAAATAAAGCTGCAATATTAGAGAATATGGTGCAAAATATGTATTTAGAGAAATGCAGATATTATGAAATTGCAGCTAAATCTACAAAAAATCAAGACATATTGGGCAAGTTTAATGATTTTGTGAAAATCTGCAAAATAACTGCAAATTGAATTGAAGACAAAATGCAAAGGCTTAAAAAATCTACAGGATATTTAAAGAAAAAAATAAAAATAAATTTTTGTTTTGCAGATTTTATGCAGATTAAATTGAAGAAAAAATGTCGATTTTTTTACTGTCTTACAAAATCTACATAATATTTAGAAAAAAATATAATAAGAAATTTTTTACAGATTTTCTGCAGATTAAATTGAAGAAAAAGCGCAGATATTTTTCTGTCTTCAAAAAAATCTGCAGAAATCTTTTTAAAAAAAATTTCTGCAGATTTTTTTTAGCTGGGTACTGAGGTCAGAAACCAAATATTGTCTTTTGGTATGTGTTCTGCAGTAATGGGACTCTACTATAGGGAAAGAATTTATGTGTTCTCTTATTAAAACTGCGTCTCCTTTGGTACTCTTCTACTATATCCACTGTTTTCTTTTGGGTTGTCGTGTTGGTTTCCATATTTTTAGCTGATTGCGCATTGCGCACTGGCTTTTGCGATGTAGATAATGTTCCTAAATAGAAATATTTGCATACCTGTATTTTTCCACTCTTCATAAAAAGTGTACTTAAAGGAAAACATCTTTCATGGCGACGTAATTTTTTCTTCTATTCTTTTTATTATCTCATTGGTACTCATCTTTCATCAAATCATCTTCTTTCACTTCAACTCGTTATTCCGCTGTGTCTAAGTAATAAATGAGTCATGAATATCTGAGCGCTCTGTGTCTGAAATTTTCTTACCACACTTACATATATTTAATTTACAATTATTAGTTTAATTCGACTCATTTGGCCTGAGTGATGGCACTTTTTTAAGAATTAAACGCCTTTTCTTCCACCCCCACTTTCAAAAATATAAACAAAAAAGGTTTTGACTGGTAAATTAAGGGGTTGGTTTGAAAATTCTAGGCCTACAGCTTGTAGGTGTAGCTCTATAACATCGTATATGAAAAATAATGTGGGCAAATATTATACTCTTTATAAATACCGTACTAATATTACAACATAAGATGCTTATTTCAAACTCTGAACTAGTATGTCATCGCTGCACTTATTTGATGCGAAATGGACGAAACAATTTGACTGTCGGTGTTTTTGAACAACTCAGGCAAAACTTCTAGCTCGTTAAACTCATTTTCCATGTTGATAGGGCAAGGAATTTAACTTTATTCAATCGTAAAGCAGTGCAAAACATTTATAATGAACACAGATCCCAGTTAGCTCCCAAACAAACAACCACAGCCTACTTAAATAACGACGCAGCTGATCATTGGTCACAGTAAAAGCAGAGAGAACCTTGTGAAACTGAAAAGTATAAATATTGTGTGCAGTGATAGAACTATGGCACATAAGTAGTTCCTTTATCTAACGCTAGACTACAAGCAATGCCAGTTCGCTTTGTAGATCTAACTTATTATAACAATATAAACTCATAATCTCATTTTCGGTAATAGTTTCAGTTCAAACCTTGTCAAACCAAAACGGAGCGCGGTAATATCTGGTTGGGAATTGAAGTAAGAAAGCTAATTACAAGATTCCATAATATTTATAATAATGTACACTCCTGCTCAACAAATCAGCAACAAACAAGAAAAGAGGCGGTGCACATATAAAACGGTGAATTAAAACACACAATTTACATATGAGGTAGAGGTTGCATCGACAAATGCAAATAGGCAACCAAAATTAGCATAAAACGCAATCCCACGGTCACACCGCAACGCATTAAAAAGGGGCTTGCCGGACCTATGCTTCAGTTCACAAGCAGCGACAGTTACCCGGAATCCGAGATAGCCAAATCGGAAAGCATGAGTAGAAGAAACCATTTGTACGATGAGAGGCGTTGGAGGGTCTGTCGGTATGTTGCAAGCTGGTGCAAGACAATCTTCTCTTTCCAGAGAGCTGAATGTGCATCGTAGTGTCATCCATAGGCTGCGGAACCATTATTAAAAGAATCAGAACAAAAGTAGAAGACGTGGATCTGGACACCGGAGAATGCCAGACGCCGGAGGAAACTAACAGCGCGACAGCTGGCGTCGCAGCTTTCTGCTGCTGCAGGAAGGCCCATATCCCGGCAAACTTGTCGCGCAGACTGCATGAAGGAAGACTGTCCGTACGACGATCTTTCGTTTGTGTGCCTCTGTCCTCAGCGCAAGTCAGAGCGCGGTTGCAATGGGCCAGGGAGCATCGCAGTTGGACACCAGAGCAGTGAGGCCACGTACTCTTTACGGATGAGTCTCTGTTTAACATCCAGAACGATTCCCGAAGGGCAATGATATGGCGAGAGCCAGGGACACGCTGTAGGGCTCCAAACATCGGCTAAAGAGACCATTACAGAGGTGGCGGGTTACTTGTCTGGGCAGGGATAGCAACGAACGGCCGAACCAACCTCTACGTGTTCATTCGGGGTTCCGTCACAGCTGTCCTATATGGCGACGAAATCCTACACACTCTTGTGCAGTCTTTTATAGCTGAAATGGGTACCGACGCGATATTTGGAGGGAATAACGCTCGCCCGCATAGAGCACGATTGGCACGGATTTATCTGGAGAATGAAACAATTCCACAGATGGCGTGGCCTGCTAGATCATCGGACCTGAATCCCATAGAGCATGTGTGGCCTGTTGTGAAGACGGATTGCAGCTCTCAGTGTGCCGCGAGGAACCCACCACGAGCTCCAACAAGCCTTACTACAAGAATGTGCATTACTGTCACAAAAAGCGACACTATTGCCAGCATGCCTCGCCGTTGTCAAGTATGCATTCAGCAGAGTGTGGTTCCCATTGCACATTCTGCCTACGAATTTAGCCTGTCATGTCGCTACGTCTGTACTATATGTGTTTTTGTTTGTCTTTGATTTATTGTTTGATATGTGTTCTAGTAATGCCACACCTTCCTCGTGTACAACTTTCACTCATATCCATTAAATAGTTTTTGTTTTATTCCGAGTCTTGCCTTTGTTGCTTATTTTTTGAGCAGGAGTGTATAACGAAGTCTATTGTATAAGTCTAAAAATTAGAAAATAACAAAAATACTTTTAAAAAAAGCGCCTTCATTGGCGCACTATTAAATAAAAAATCTTAATTTTTACAAAAAATATGGTGGTCCGAACGAAATCGTAGAAATTCGAGGTCCTGAAAACAATATTATGATGAAATTAAGTCTCATTAAATATCATAAATAAAATTTCTAAACATTATTAAAAATCTTCTCATTATCATAATAATAAAAACCTTCTTTTAAATTTTTTTATTCTTTTACTTTTATTATTAAACTTTACATTACACCTTGAGGAAATCTCAAATGCCTTTAAACAAAGGGAAATCGAAAGAGTAAACTGCAATCTTCTATTCATGTGACTGGTATGTAACATCCCGTTCGACCATATATTTACAATTCTTGTCTTTTGAATGTAATTCAAAGAGGAATACATACACGTAGACCTATTGTAACACATAGAGTGAGTGATACAATAGGACAAGAGAGTAAAACTATATACAAGGTAGGGTGATACCGGGAGATCCAATAGATTAATTTATCAGGGTAGTAAAACATTATTTATTGACACTGCAGATGTGCCAACTAGTACGCCTTCTTTTGGTACAATTTTCTACCTTCCATATAAAAATAAAGATCAACATTTAACAAAAAAACTTAATCTGATCCTTATACATATCCGTATGTCAGAAAATAATTTTAGTATTTATATTTTGCAATGGCTATTTATGAAGGATGTTGTTATTAGAATCCTCATGTTTTTTAGCTCAAATTTTTATATTTATTACATTTAGAAGAATTTTTTTTTATTTCAGTACCGATAGTATATATAATATGCTTTCCGATAATGAAGTACTTCCAGACATTTTTGCCATCGAAATAGGTTCATGAAAATATTTTTTACCGTGTATGATATACTATAGATTATCGATAATGACTCGAGTAATGTAACTTCGCAACAAAAGGCGTTAGACTTATTTTCGGGATGTGAAAAACGTAAATTTTGAGGTGATATTAAAATCAATTTATCAACACGAAGGAAACTCAAATCTAATTTTTTTATTTTATAGGAAAAACTGAAATTTCTGTAAACGATTTATGAAATGAAATGAACTGAAATTTCAAGAAAAGGAATTATTCTTGATTTTCAAATATTTAACCCAAGTCGCAATTTTTAATAGTATTTTATATACTAATATTACATGTCGTGAAATTATCTGGAAAATAATTAAAAAATATATGCCTGAAAAGTTTATGTCTTAGTACCCTTCTAAGCCTAATCCCCCTTTTAAGGAAGTAATGAAAAAAAGGAAAAGCATTCCTATTAGCACAAGGTGATTTACAATATTCATACGATGTCTCGCGATGTTATGTGGTACTCAGACTATCATATCAACATCATGGGGATATCGTAAAATATCGTGTGCTAGTAGGGTTATCAAAATATAAAATTACGTATAATTTAAATATCTAACTGTTGTATTTACTGATATATTTATTAAATGCAAGTAAATTAATTGATAAATAATTAATCAAACTTGCCCTTTTCTTCTTAACATTGAGAAAAAACTACTTCAGAATCTGATTAGAAAATAAAAATGCTACATTATAAAGCAAATGAATGATATGTGCATCCATTGATTGAATATAAACGAAACAATTGCTTTAAAATACTTTTTCTAAACTTCATTTTGATGAAAAAACTGAGTTTTTGTTGCATTGGTAGAAGCGTCTCTAAAAACGGACTCTAGGCATTAATGGGTTAAACATTTCTTTTACTAATTCTTTCTTCTTAGCTTTTTATGTATTTTAAAATGGATATTGAATTCATCTCTTTCTTTTACTTTGAGAAATTTACTGCAGTAGGGCTCATAATGGGTGTTGCGGCACAAATTAAATACTGAACCAAATTAAGGTATCCGACTGGGTTGAACAAGAGATTTTCGAAACGAAATTCCAAATTTTTTTTATGATTTAAAAATAAAACCACAACTTTTAAGATTCTAAAACAATCTTTGTTTTTATTCTTATTCTTTTAATATTTTATTCCTTGATATTTATTTGAACTAATGTGTTATTGTATTTTTTAAATGTGTTTTCTGTAAAATGAAAATTTCTCTAAAATTGGTCCACGAAGAACGTGATGTCTCCAATACAATTAATTAAAATTCATTGATTTTTTGTGCAGATGTGTAAAAAGCCTTTGAGGGTGTAATAGGCTGCATATTTTATGATAGTTTTATTTAGTCAAGTTTTACAGTCACTTTCAGTTCGAAACATAGGATAATTTTGGTCAAAAACAAATGGCGCCAACTTTGAATGTTCATAAGATATTTATTTATTAAAATAAATTTTATCTTGCGGCCTATTACATTTAAAAGTACGGAAGCGAAATTAAAATTAAATAAGTCCCATAATTTTTCAATTACTCTGTTTTATTTAACATTGAAATGCTTATTGAAATTCTTGAAAAAACTATTTATTTTCAAAAACAGCTGATGATACATGAATTTTTATTTCTAATTGTGACTATTTACGCCTATTTTTGTTATTAAGCTCTTCAAGTTTTTATGCGCATGCTTTTTAAAAACTTTTTCCGAAGGTAGTCGGACCTTAAATCAAATTTTACGAAACTTTTCATCCGATATGAATGACAAAAATGATCACTTATTGAAATATGAATATGTCAGATTTTCGAAATCCACCAGAAAAAAAACAGAAATTTTCCACAATCATCTCGGGGAAAAAAAGATACTTAAAGAAACTTAGCATCTCACATAGAAACCTTCTATAATTTAGAATGATACTGTTTATAGTTAAAAATGCTCTGAAAGCAATTGTAAAATCTTAAAATAAATTTTTAAACATAAAATAAACGCTGTTTTCATCATCATCGTATTAAAAAGTACTTTAGAGTATTTTACTACCATCTTTCGTTATACTGCATGCAATCAAGCTGTATGTGTCCAACTGAGTATCCTCTAATAACGGTCGTAAAATTAGAAACAAACCAATGATGCTTGAGAAAAATACAACAGAATGTGTGTTAAAGAAGATTACATACTATTTCATTTACGAGCATTTGCTGCAAGAAAATCAATCAACACTGTTCAAGTTACTTCAATGACCGGCAAATAAAACTCTGCTGTTAGTCTGCTACACTCATCCGATGAGTCAAATTATTTCGTTGAAGACAACTCAAGATGAGATCATTAAGGAGAGGAAATGGACCGAGTTACCTGTAGGTAGTTTAAACTATATTTTTACGTGTCTGAATGATACTCCCTGAACGATTTCTCTAATAGGTGGATAAAGAATTCATCATTTTAGCTTCACCATCATTTTTTACCATTACTTAAACTGTTGGGTTTTTTCCATTTAAATATTCTTTCTCTTTATTTTATTGACTTATTGCATTATTTTTAAAAGTAAAAGATTTCAAAAACAATTTGTGTAAAATTTTTAAATTGTGTTGTGATTATTAAAATTCGAAATCTATTTTCTTAGAGAAAAAGTTTACTAATTCTTTTGTTTTAGCTTACAAATCTAAATATGTGGAAATCGATCGCAAAATATATAAAAATATAAAAAGTCTTGAAATACGTTTGTATTAAGATACTATAAACTCGAAAATATTTCTTTTTCAAAAGTATAACTTTATTTAATTATAGTTTTCTAGTTCCTATTCTTTAATATATTTCATAATTCATTATTATATATATCTACCAAATTTTCTAAAAATTGATAGCAGATGACGCCTCTTGTATAAATTAACTATTCATTATATGAAATATTTTCTTATAAATTAACTATATCAACAATTATTAAAACTAATATATTAACTATGAATTTATTCTAAGAATTGTAGTCGTGTCTAACAATCCAATTATGGATAGCTAATTAGTATTTAGGAGAAGTAAAGAGTACTTGAATTTAATATACCATCAATAGAAAAAATTAATTTATATATAATTAAAAATGCAAAAAAATCATGCTGTTGACATCAAATGCACATCCTAGTAAAAAACATAATTTTAAAATCGCAATCACTCGTAATAAATTAATACTCAGGCAATATTCTGTTTATTGAAGGTTTATCTTGAGGAATTAATTTACAAACATTCACTTAGAGATACACAAAATCAAAATTTTAATAATTCATTCTTTATGAATATTAATAACTATCAGTTTAAAAAATCCTTTCATAAAAATTCTTAAGCATTTGCATATGAATAAAACCATTGAAAGTTAAACAGTGATTTAAAAACCATTTTTTATGGAATTGATGACAAAACTGCTCAAAAGTGCGGCATTGAAATTTGTGGCTGACCACACACTGTGAACATCACCAGACAATACTTGTTTGGCAGTAGCAGCTACAGAAATCGGAACAAGAAGATCTACATCATAATCGAATGGACTGTCATTGTATATGAGAATGTTTAAATGACACCTCGAGAAATAGCCTAAATACGAGAGATCTCCTCACAGCGGTCGAAATTTGAGGATATGACTGTAACTGGAAAATGTCCCGAGTTTCTCGACTTGAATGATGACCGTGCTTTGCAAAGTGCTATATGGTTAAGTATGTGTTCTACCATTCCTCAAAGTCTATACCAAAAGTTATGAAACACGTTTATTGGAAAGGAATATTAAATTCTATCATACTCAGCAGGGGTGGATAATTTCATACTGAGTATTTTATCACACTCAGCATTTTATCGCCAAATTTGTAGCCAAGTTGAAAAATTTTGTTGCCAAGATTAGCATGTCAGGGAAACAACTTTACAGATTTGTAAAAGTATCGTTTACTTATGAGTGAAATTCAATATTATATTTTTCCTCAAATTATCTTTACAGTATAGGGAATTAGTATAGCATAGCTTCATAACAAGCAATTCTCTAAGAATCTCTCAAACCATTCTGAGAGTTAACTTAGGATATTTAAAATTTGATACAGTCAATATGTTTCTGAAGATGGACTTCAAATCAACTTGAGTTTAGTGAAAACATATTTATATGACACACAATTGTCCTCACCCGGTTTTTCATTTAACGAAGTCTGAAAACATTTGATGATTCCATGATATATCGTATCCGATAACCCTTAGATAGTAAGTTGATAAATCCGAGAATTATCATTAATTAAAAGGGATTATCATTAATTGAAATAATCATAATTGATTAATTAACTAAATAACTATTATACAATAACTACACAATTTTTATCAACCAAATACATTTTCTGTGATGACTTTTTCTGTAAGTCTCTCAGAGGGACCCCTTTTATTATGTGAATTTATCCAGAAAGATGCAGTACATTGCTATTACTTAAACATCAATGATAATGTCCATTCTAACCTTGCGCTAAGCTCTGTTGTTATCTCAAAATAACCTCTCAGAACAGGAATTCTGATGGAGAAAATGAGAAAAGCTTTTCCCTTTTTCAAGCCCATGAATATAAGATCTGAAATCCCTTTTAATACAAATATGGATTATTATGGTTTTCCTTTATTATCAAGATATATAAACTATACATCACCCAGGGAATGATAACTAAAGGGAATTTACATTATTTGCTAAGTGATTAAAGGATGGACAGGCATGTTACACAGTGTGGTAAATAAATAAAAGACAGAAAGTGAAGTAACACGTTTTGTTGAGCGATTTAAGGACATATAGGCTACATCCGGAGAAGGGATGCATCATTTAACTGAACTAGACCTTCCCTAATGGAAAACATTAACTAGTACACCATTAATACAGCCTGTAAGGAAAAATTGATGGTTATGCCAAGTTAATATATAATTACTCATTTAGTAAGTAAATGCCTATAACAAATACATTTAATTATAGTAAAGATGATATTTCTGTAAAATGGAAATTTATTCTATTATGTTTATTTCATTAATTAATCCCTCTGGGGGCATCATGAATACGAGGATGAGAAGCCGCCGGATATGTAAGCGGGGTCTCACTTCCAAAATGGGAACAATAATGGTCTTGACTTGACCTCTGCCGGTGGTAGTGTGTGCCTCCTACGGGAGGGGTCGGATCGTGGGCGGTGATGGCCAATAGGACTCCGTCCGAGCACTCAAGCTATTGAAGTGACCGTCACTCAGATACACCAGACAGCTTCGCGCTAGGTCTGTGTGATTTTGATTTGAATATTTCATTAATGAAGTATGTTCTCGGTACTATGTCAACAGAATTTTGAATACACATATCATATAACCTGATTGAATCCGCAGACGGATTATTTTTTACTTAAAATTCAAACAGAGATAAAAAGAAATTCATACCCCAAACTTTGTAAAAGTAAAAAGAAACGAACAAAAGAAACGTAACTCAGAAAATTTATAAAAATATCGCAATCAACGAAAGAACAATATACAAAAGAGAAATAGACAATGTAAATTTTATTTGAATATCTCTAATGTGTTACAGATAAACAACCAAAATCTGTCCTCTGTCCTTTTTTAATTTCTTTTTGTGCCTTTTTCCTACATATTATTTTATCGATGCGAAAAAATAGTTCGTAATTGCTTTAATCTTTCCAAAACGTAAAAATAAGCTCGGGCCATATGTTTCAAAGCACCCTTATTTGAAATTCTAATAGTTAACTAATGTCTTCAAAGAAAACCACGATTCTTGTTTCTCGACTCCACGGCACTGCAGTGATTGTTCGAAAAAGGCTGGTGAAAAATCCACCGGCGTTTTTTGTCGTCGTTTTCTATTAGATTATCGACTCGAGGCAAACAGAAAATGACAGGTCGTTTTCCATCCATCATTTTCACCCCACCGGCTGTTTTGGGCGACTTTTTAGACCTCATCAAAAGACGTTCAGTTCCCGAAACACGCGACGAATCGCTTCAGAAAAAATTACGAATAGAGTCACTGTATCGACACATTGTCTCGAGTCATTAGATTAGAAGTGAATGTTTGAGAGAGGTAAAAACAAATTCTCCAAAAAATAAAGGAATGAAAATTCGCTGACACTTTCTCTTTTCTTTCCCTCTTTCGTTCGTTTCTCTTTTTATCTGAAAAATGAGTCGCATTTGGCGAGAAGTTGATTTATTTTATTTTATTTTGTTACGTTTTTTTCTTAGGAAACTACTTAAAGTCAATCACGTTGCAATTTATTTCAATTTTTGTGTTCATTTTTTTTCTTTCGTTTTGTTTTCCGGAAATGAGGTTTGACCTACCTGACGTGAAGAAAAATTGCAATAATTTAATAATTTTTTTAAATGATCTTGATAAAAACTAATTATTTGGGCAATATTTTTAAATTATATCAAGTTTAAGTTTTCGACAAAAAATGTCTTATTCAACTTATTCTTAATTCGTTCTTTAAGAAAAGAATGCAATAAATACCCTTAAGTTTTTAAGTGCCATAAGCACTCAAAAAATTTCAGTTTTTCTTCTTCATTAGAAAGAAATAAACATAAAGAAATTGAATATACACGCAAGGTATTGATTTATTTCATTAATTTTTGGTAAAAGTCTGAATGTTTTCTGCTCATTCTTGTTAACGAGGAAAAAATAGGTTCTAAATATAAAATTCCTGTGTCAAAAAATGCTAAACTTATTTATTTTCACAATACTTATTAATCACTGAAATGTGTCTTTTTCTCTATAAGCGCACACGTGTCTCTATAATACCTTAATCATATCAGAAGTAATTTTTGATAAATAACAAACGGTTATGCAGGAGTCCATTAAGATTCGTGCAATATTTCAAATTTTTATGAACAATTCTATAAATTGAGTGGTACGCATATTATTTGAAAATATAAGATTATGTTAATTTGCGTATAACTTAATAACATATTTGATATTATATTTCTAAATAATTCAGTTAACTACTTTCATATATTCAAAAAAGCAGTTAATGCAGACTTTTCAGCTTGGAATGTTGCATTATGTAAAAATTAAGACCGGAACAAAATTTTATTCAATATAATTTTTATATTAGTGTAGAATAGAAATGAACACCATCGGTGACTGACCTCATAATGTTAGAAAATGTGTAGAATGGCCAAATGATACCTTAATATATACTACATTCGTAGTAACAGCTAAGAGCGGAAAGTATTTGAAAGTAATTTATATTTGTCCAAGAGAAAAGTTTTGAATTCATTAATTATATTATGAATTTCATTGTTACATAATCGTGCAAAAATATATACTACTTCAAGAGTATAATTAAATTAGAAACCTGTAAATTGAAATCATTCAATTGAATAAAAAATGTAGAGAAGTTTCGTTCGAATATCCGCTGGCTTCTGGAGACTTATTCGATATCTGTTCTTTCATATATTCAGATTAACAGAAAAGGAATATAAGTCTATGTATTTTACACTTATAGTATGTGTAATCCTATATACACGAAATGCTTTTGGTCCAATCTTCTTGTGTATGATGACATTAAAACCATTAATGAGATGTTGGTTCTGAAAACTTTTGGACCAAAACATTAATATGGTTTGCTCAAGAAGCAGCTGTGTCTATAATAAGGAGCTTAATAATTAAATTTTTGGCACAAGAGTTCATGGTGTTGAAAACAGATATTTGAAACAACGGTTGTAGAATTAAATGAAAATAAAACTCCAAAAATGAATTTGATATTAAGGATGGTACAATGGTTCGCGGATGTACGGTTGTTGACAACTAATTTCCCATATCCTACTATTTAGTATCAATTATGCCTAATCACTACATAACCCAGAGTTTTGATGCATTGGTGCGTACAGAGTTCAGATCAATTTCTTTCGAAGATAGCTCAACAATAACTGTTACTCCAGCTCTCCAAGGAAATATACTTGAAAATGTTTCGAATCATTAATTCATATGAGGAATCAAAAGGAAGGACGAGTGGTATGAACAACATTGGGTCACACTTCATCCAGCCAGGTATTCTATGAGATATTGTTCGAATTGCATTTCATTATCGGGTAAATTCTCATATTTGCAATATCCCTTGGTCTCGATTAAAAGTCGTTTTGATTTCCTTCTGATGTTTTTTATGCGTACGCGCACTTGAAACCGCACTTGTATGTATGTATTACTTTTATACTGTAACAATGAAAGACCCCTATATATGGTATCGAATTGAAAAATTCCATGAAGGTACTTTGATAAAAGCGAAATCAAACATTATAGAAAAGCTCAAAACGGTGTTTGTGAAAAAGAGCATCACTTGGAAGATATTATTTATCGCATACATTCGAAAATGGTATATCTTTCTTATTATTTCCATTTTAATAAATATTGAATACTATATTAATAAATATTTTCTTTACGAAAGATAATAGAATGGATAACATTTTCAGAGTAAACTGCCATCTAAAATAATTGAATGTGTTTGCGAAGTTATTTAAATTTACTTCGCAAACGAATTGAAATATGACATATTCCACAAAAAGAATTTAACAGCATAGAAAAATTCATCCATCATTAATTCAAAATAATCTTGGTCTTCATAAATGCTTTTAATACCCTTACATATTTTCATAACCATTATGAACTTCGTTAACATCAAGCAATATTACAAATTAAACTCAATTATATTGTCATACACGTGTTAAACTCCAAGCTACAGCCACACTCATCAACCAGTACGATCTGTTTCACAAGGAATGGTTAGTTAAGCAAATGTATCCACCTCTGTAAGTTAAGTTTCAAAATCTTAGAAGCTTTTAAGCACTAATCGAGTACATCCATTAGCTTGCAACCTGCGTTGCACTCTTAAATTGCCTGTAATGTGGAATTCAGCTTGCCGACACGTACTTAGTACACAGAGTGGCGGTGCTTAAAGTTAAGGATTAATTCGTCACTCCAGCATCGAGATGTAATTGGGTTAAATTAGCGATGTTTAAACCAATTAACCTTGATTGCTGCTAGAGCCTTGCTGGTCTTGGAGACATTCTTGGAGTAATTCTTCCTTTTTTCTGATTTAGAAGGTGTGGGCGCTTTCATCAATCTCTCTTCTATTCTGACTAAGCCCCGAGAAAAATTTGTTGATGAGCTTCTTTCTTTAGGCAAGTGGAAAGCACGATGATTCATGTAATTTAGGCATGTTACGTAGATTTGCATATTTATTTTACTCATAGTTTTATAAATTTTGATTTAAAATATATATTTAATAAATAAAATGTTGACATTTTCTTTTATGTTATATAAATTTCTTTTACTCCTTCGCATGAAGTGTGGGATGGAATAATTTTAAAGGACAACGAACAAAATACAAACGATGAATAAAATTTGTCGGAATATGGGTTTTGGAATCTAAAGAATAGTTATGAATTTATTTACTTGTTATTAGTTTAAATACTTGCCAGTTGTTAGGATAAAACATTATCAGCATTTATGCCAATCATATTTGCAGAAGAAAATAAAGATTTCATTTTAAAACAATGGAAATAAAGAACCGAAATAAACAGATTATTGCATTTTAAATAGGTACCCAAAATAGTGAGTGAAATAGTCTGAAGATAGGAAAACATTGGTTATCAAACTCGTCTTTTCCCAACAACAAAAAAATTTTAAATCTCTTCAGTAGTATGATTCTATTTAGAAAATTTCTGCTGATTTGATGAGCATCATGCATTATTTTATTATATATGGTAATAAAAACAACATATTGTCTATGTCTTATAAACAACAGGAAGGTAATTAAAGGGTAATTATTATTATTATTAAAAGGGTTGCATTGAAAACAACCAAAACAAAATATTTCAAAAACGCAGCAAGAACTCGGCTGTCGTATTGAGAAAGAAACAACTTTAAAACCTATTTACATGGGACAATAATAGAACAAATAAATAAAATTCTAATACAAAAATACCTAGCTTTCATTTTTTTTTTTTTTGCTGACATTAGTTTTTCATTACACATTTTTTAATTACCTTAATACAGAAAACTCTCACATAAAATTACTTTAAAAATCAAACTTTCATGAATTTTGATGCAAATGCACAAGCTCTAAAGATTATAAGTTATATTTAGGTGTAAATGCTTTCCTATAAAGTATTTCCTTTTTTCTTTCTCGAATGAGAAAAATGCAAGAAGAAAGTGTTATGTACATCAAAAATATAATTGGATCAATTCCGACGTTAAGTGGTGGAGTTCAAAGAAAAGCTCAGAAAGACCGAGAAAAAAAGCATTAGCATTAATTCACACATACCGACAAATGTACAAGATACATACATCATTTTCATGATCTATGTAGCTTGCATATATTGTCGGTGTGTGTATGAAATCGGACTTGTTGTCCTCACACCAAATTATTTGAAAGTTTTATTTTTTAAAAAAAGAGTTTAACTTTTAGAGTTCAATAAATTTTTAAAATCTTCCTATTTTCTTCTGTAGGTTAAAAGCGTTTTGATGCTAAAGAGAAATCTATAAAATAATACTTCCGCACAGAGAAATAAACACAACACAATAAACTTTATTATGTTAATGGTATATATAAGATAGGATGTAAATAAACAATATCTAAGCTATTTCTATACTGTAGAAAAACACTCTGCATATCTAGGAATTTGAATACGTAAAATTCGAGGCATGCATCAAAACATTTTTAAAAATTGAAGAATTCGAAACAAAGAAATTCAAACAAATTTTAGTTGAGATATTTCATGACATTTGCTCGATTACACAATCTGCAAGTTATTATGTGGGGAAATGAAATATGTGATGTTTTTCAGGAGACTGTTTATATGTACTGTTTTATTGTTCACAGAAATTTATGAAATGACGCTTCTTATTTGTATTCTATTGTTTACAGATTGTTTGAGCTATGCATTTTCTTTTGTGAACGATTCCAAATAAATCTGAAAACTTGCCAAAATAATAGCTATGCATGATCTAATCTCATTGGGTTTGTATTTTCTACATAAATCAATGCGAAATGTAGGTTTCTGCGCACTATATATCTGCTTGAATAATATCATGCAGTATATGAGCAGTAAGAATATTTTCGAACAAAAAAAATTAAGAAAGGCGCAGATTGGGTCCGCCGTAGATTTTTCGTGAAAACATCGGGACAAAATCATGAAACAAGTGTTTCGTATTAATATGTAATTTAATTATAAATTCGACGCTACGTTCGGTACGTGACTAGCTAA
>BGPR01004490.1:0-15350 GCA_013235015.1 Araneus ventricosus | reverse complement strand
CTCTTTAATACAATACACCAGAGTTGTATATCGGTTAAAGATAGATGCGATCGAGTTTATCGCATTTGAGAAGGGATCCGCTGAGTGGCTTGTATTTATCTATTCTATAACCTATACTCTCCCGTAAATATTGTATAAAATTAAATTATACTCATATAACTTATAAGTTTTCTGGCATCAACCCTCGAGACCAGGTAAGCCTTTCTTATGTTTTATTCATAGTACTTTCGATGGCAAAATCTTTCGGTATGTAAGAACTACATTTGCGTATTCGCAGTAAAACATTATTTACTACAAATGCTCATATCCCGTAATATGCTCATATATCCCAATATATTCATATTATAATATTCATATTCCAAATTTTGAATTCAAATTTAATACAACTTTTATTTTCGTATTGTCAGTATTCTGTAGTTGAATTCATTCGATAAAACATCTCTGCATGTTATAATCAGAAAGAGAGTTTGAAATTTTCAATTTAATACACAATTTATATTCTGATAAATATTTTATTATATCCTTTGGGTCCTATAATACTCCTTGGGCTCCTAAGTGACTTTTTTTTCAAGGACTTTTTTAATTAGCCCTTGATGCAGTAATATAGACGTACAATGAAAGCAATTGCTTTATATCTTTTTTTCATGAAAAATATGCGAATTTTCGAATCCAGGATGCATGAATTTCCGTGTATCTAAATTTTGAGAATCACGCACCAACGTAATGATTTAACTTAATTTTAACAAACTATTTTATTTTATACTTATACAATTTAACTGTTGTGAACAGGTTAATTCGCTTTTGAGCCGTTTATAATTTTCAATTAAATCAGATCATTAAAAGCATGTTATTTTCAAACAATGGTAATTTTACAGATAATTTACGTTTAATTAACCTTTAGTGGTCTTAAAAGTGTATAATGAAATATTAGAGACCTTCAGGAAAACATTTCTACAACGCACTTTTATGCGACGACTTCTGATCTTTGGATTTAAAATGACATGTAGTTTTCACTCGCGACTTGAAACAATCAAAATAGCTTTACCATCATTATAGAAATTTTCATCTCCCTACAAGAAGCGGTACAATCATCAAATTGCACTGAATGAATTAAATTCCCGGAATTCCTGTGCAAAATAGCGACGCTTTTAAGGACTTAAGACTTGCGGTCCTGACAGATTACCTTCAGAAGAATATTTCAAAAATCTCGACGAAGGCTATGCGTATGGATTCCTCATTTAATTAATCACTGTACCCGTGACTGCCTGAGTGCAGGATCGCGCGGAGAGTGGAGAAAAGTACACTTTTAACCTTCGTGTAATTAATCTTTATTAAGAGACTGCGAGCCAAAAGAGATTGCCATGTTTTGTGAATGATTAGAGTCATAGCAGGTGCTGGCCTCAGATAAGAACAACTCACCTTTCTTTTGCATACATACTCGTTGACGGCTGAGAAAGAAAGAAGTACTTCAAGGAACACGTTGATATTGTCTTACCAAGAAGAATATACATGAAGGACTGGAAAACACATATTCGAGGGGAAAGGTGGTTTGAATTGCTTAAAGAACGCATCAAAAAATGCAAATACTTTTCTATAAAAAAAGTTTAACACAGTTTTTGAACAAAGTTTATGTAAAAATGTATTTTTAAAATATAATTTTAGGCAATTCAAACGTTCGTTAATATATCCGTATGACTGTGTTTGTGTTTTTTTCTGTAAAAGATATCCTTTAAATTTCATAACAAAACTCCTTTTCTCTTAAAATGGATCTCTTAAATCAGAAGTTTCCAACTTTTTTCTCCCTGGTACCCCTTTACTAGTACAGTGATAATCGGTCGAACTTTCTTGTATGAAAAATACCGTCAGATTTGAATCGCTAATAACAACGAGACAAATAATGCGAAAAGAATGGTTGACTCCGCAACGAGTAGATCATATCTGTAAGAGTTTGTCGCATAGTATTTTTTGCCTGTGATATCATCGTACCAGTGTAGGCGCATGCGATTGATTGTTATGAATTAGCTTAGTACAAGATTATATATAAGTGTAGCTTGGAAACGCGTTTAGCTAGGAGGGTGATTCTGGAGTCATTTTAAACAGCTTGAGGAGTCCTACTAGGAACCAAAGTGAGACAATAAAAATATTTATCAAAATATAAGTAAAAATCGGTATTAAATTGAAAATTTCAAACTTTGCATGTTTTTTTATTATAACATGCAGAGTTATTTTATCGAATTGTACTAAACTTACAGAATTTTTGACACTATGTAAAAGAAACATTGTATTAAAATTTGAATTCAAAAATTTGGGATATATGAGCATTTGTAGTAAATAATGTTTTACTGCGCAAACGCGAAATGTAGTTCTATATACTGTCAACAGATGCCGCCATCAAAAGCTACTCTAAATAAAACAAAAGAAGGCGCAGTTTAGGCTACAGAATAGATAAATCACATCTACCACAGACCCTTGCTACATGCGATAAACTTGTGATTTATCTATTCTGTAACCATTATACTACTCTGTGTAAATATCGTATTAAAGAGATTTCTAATTAAACTACATATTAATACGAAATACTTATTTTATGATTTGATCCCGACGTTTTCACGAAAAATCTACGGCGCGGACTGAACTGCGTCTTTCTTATGTTTTTTTGATTTGCTGGATAAACAAAGGTAGTCAAAAATTAAGCATATTTCATTGTAGCTCGGTAAGGGTAAAAACTACTCAAATGAAATTTTGTAGGCGGAAGCATTTGCCGGTTACCACCTAACCTATACTTTTTTCAGTCTGTCTTGTTTCAGGTTCCATACATGTCACCCTACTACCATAACATGCAGCGATCGAGAAACACGGGGACTCTCGACTCTGGAGTTCTGGACTTCAAAAGAAGCTGGGAATTTCCAGTTCACCCAGGAAATTGGTGACGGGGTTCTTTCTTCTATCACCGCGGGGGAAGTGGGGGCAGTTTTCATTGACTTTCTTGAACGTGGAACGACCAGTAGCAAAGAACGATATTATCTGTCCTTGTATAAACTGCGACGAGTCTTATGAGTAAACAGATCGGAGTTGTAGCAAGGGGCAGCAATCAGTATCACAATAATGCAAGACCGCATGTGCACACATAACAATACAGAAGAACAGAGGCGGCCCGAGGTAATTTTACCAACCGGGCAAGACAACAATTTGGCGCCCCCCCCAACCAAAGTAATTTTTAAATTCTATATTGTCTGTATTTTAAATGTCCAACGAAATTTTACTTAGAAATATGCATGTTACCTGCAAATATGACTCAATAATGTTATGGTCAGAATTTTTTTTATTTCAGAAATATTTAAGAAAATAAGAAAGTCTTAAAGAAACTAATATAATGTATTGAAAAAATTTATTTTAAAAATATATGATTTTTTACACAATATTATAAAGTCTCTTCACATGATCACTTTTCTTGCTTTTTTATCTGCAAAATATTTCATAATATTCTCAATATCAATGTTCTACAGAAGGTCCGTTCAATTGATATGGTTGCCAAACCAACTAGTCGCTCCTGAGACATGCTAGATCTCAGATATGTTTTAATCAGTTTCAGTTTCGAAAAACTTCTCTGGCCTGTAGCAACACTTACTGGTAAAGTCAGAAAAATCCACTGCGTTAGTTTTATAAGATAAGCATAATTCTTTAAAAATTGAAATTTAAAAGTAATTTTAAATAAAATGGTTTAAAAATTACAAAACTTTTAATACAATTTGAATATTCTAATGCAAAGTATCCCAGGACTGTTGATGTGTGACCCATTGATCTGCTAATAAATTCTAAAACATTAAAAATAATCCAAGTATAATGTTCTGTATCTAAACGACACTGGAATTTAAGTTCATTAAGTTCTAGAATGTACTTCTTGTAAATCAAATGGAAGCCCTGAAAATAATTTCAAAAAATTTATGTCGGGAGCCTAACCAAAGTTGCAGGGCCCATAGGCAGTTGCCTACATTGCCTATTTGGTAATCCGACCCTGACCATATACCTTGCTTATCGATGTGAAACTTTGATTCATTATTTTTTTTAGCCGTGTTACAATTTTTTTTAATCACAAACTTATTTAGAAACAGAAAATAAAAAATTCTGTGAAATAATTTTTAATTTTGCAAGTTTTCTTCTAACTTTTGGCACTATCTGATGATAGGAAGAAATGTAATGGGAACTTTATACGTGCAAATTTGATTTTTAAAAAAAAGTTTGAATATATTATTTCAAGAGTAATGATTATGTTAAAATCCAACAAACCTTATCACTCTCAGTAATATTGCCTGTATTTTCGGTTTGCAAACTAGTTTTGGCGTCTTGTTTATTGTTAGATTCGTCACAGTCACTTAAGACGTTTAAATGTTCTACTGGTTCTGGTTCAAGTAATTGTAAGTTTGCATGCTCTCGCACTTGGGCCTGGTAAACGAGTTAACTTGTTAAATAGTGTTTATCTAGCTTACCAAAATCATATGAGTTAAGTTCTTTTGAATAATCATACAGAAAGTGCGCAAAAATGTTCCAACAAAACCAACACACCTTTTGATATAACTTAACCCATTGCGCACTTTTAAGCTTTCTTCTCAATAATATATAAACATAATTTTAAAAAAATAACTATAATTTTATATATTCGACTTTAATATTTAGAATTTTTATACAAATGAGAAAGTTAGTATTGTCAATATCGAAAATTTATATTTTTCAAATAGATATTTAATTCTGAAAATTTTAAAATAACAAGCCAGAATGATAATAACAAAATTACCTGTGGTGTGGAATTCACATGAACTTTTGTTCTTGGTTCGAACAATATGTTATATTGTCGTTCTTAATGTTTTCTGAAGTTAAAGATCTGCTTTCAGCTGTTGTTGACGGACCTTCTCTAGATTCAATATTTTCTATTTTGATGTATTTTTTTCAAAATAGACCCTGCTTTTCGTTTTCTGCTGCTATCCGTGCCTTTCTTTTCCTATAAAACGTACCTGATTGTTTCTTTTTTTTTCAGACATTTTATCGAAATACACAACACTTATAGATATAACGTTATCACATTTTAAATTTTCTCTTCAGAATAAAAGGAAAGCGTGACATTCACCAGTTTTTCTTTCAACACACTGTTCCAAAACGTTCTGTCAAATTAAGTATATGATGAGAAATGGTGTAGACCAGGGGAAAAGTTACATTTTCATCTGATTTAATATTTTTTTGGCCCCCTATGCCATAAAACTGAAACTAATAGTAGGTTAGGGGGAACGAGCCTCTCGAACCAAAGCAAAAACCACGAAATGAGGAAGGGAGAGTGTGGGAGGAAGTCATTCTAGGGAAATTAGGACAGAGAGGGGGCCCGTTTTGAAAGCTGGATGAGGAGGGGCCACAGTAGACCGGACCGCACCTACGGTCAACCCGATCCCCTAGGATCGGGTTGCCTTTGGGTACAGTCGGACCTGTGAATGAACCACTAAATTTTATGGCCTGTTGTTCTTGGAACAGATTTTGAGACCTCTCCAGGGTCTAGAGGCTTTAGCCGAGCGCCTGTACGAAAATTTGAAGAGGGGGCGCCAAAATAAAGGACAATTTTTACCATTTTCGCAGGAGTTCTCATGTCAATCAAACCATTTTTTTCTCCCCTTTACGCCCCAGCTTTGGCGCTACCCGGAATTTGGCGCCACGGGCAGTTGCCCGGACCTCGGGCCGCCTCTGCAGAAGAATAGCCAAGTGGAATGAACAATGGTGCAGCGACCCCCATACAGTCCCGAAGCGCTATCGGATTTCTTCCTGTTTAAATGAATAATGGCTCTTATGCGTGGAAGACAATTTCGAGGTGACAAAGACCTCATTGCATTTGTAAAAGGGATGCAATGACTTTTCTCAAGAGTATTACGTACGTGCCTTTTCTGATGAAAAAAAAAGCCGACTGCAAGACGCAAATAGATAATATATTGAGTGGCATTTTCAAAGTACCAATGCTTCCACCTACAAAATTTCATTTCTCTAGTGCTTGCCTTGACCGAGCTACAGTGGACTGTATGTTACTTTATATCATGAAATTCTGTATGTGCGATAAAAAGCATGTAATATCAATGTATGTACTTGTTTTAAAATATAAAAATATCATCAAATATTATTTCTTTCAAATGTGTAGCACTTAATGGTGATAAATTGACCGCGCCACATCTTTCTTAAGCAGTTCAGATGAACTCAGTAAAGACGACAAGTAAAGTAAATAAATTTATTAGAACATGGTTGAAACTTAATCAAACTAATCTTTAAAATAGCAAACATAATAACATAGTTCAAACCGGAGTTAAGAGAAATTAAGTCATGGAGTCCTTTATATAGTTAAAGTATCTTCTTAGGCGTGCGCACATGGCAATGACAAAAGGCGATGGCGATTACAAAATCGATCGCTACAAATGCAAAGGTTTTAAATTTTGTTCATATAAAATTTTTTAAAGGTTTTCGATTTATTGCAACACACACGTGATTGAATTTCAATTCTATTTCATTTGGAAGCGAATAGACATGCCTTTTCTGAATAAATTTAATCTTTTGAATCCTCTGATTCCTAAGACCATTGGAATAAAGAGACCTCTGAAAACAGGAACAACTGAATTTCTCTTTCAAATATAAGGAAAATTCTCTTCCCCTCTGAAAACCCACAATGACGGCTGGCACTCTCCGAATTCTATGAACCCCCTCCCCTGTTCCCCAAACCTATCTGGGCGAGCCACTCTAACGAAGAAAGCGCGCACTGCGGTTATGAAATCAATCACAGTTAACGAAAGGGGGTGGAAACTTCACAGAGATATTCGGACGTTCGGTCGTCCACCGTCTTTTACGGGAAGGGCCGGTTGGAACGTTCCCATATAGATAGAAAAACATGAAAAATATAACCAGCTTTTATACTGCAAAGTGAAAATTTATAGTAGTTGCACAAAAGTCGAAATATTTAGAGAAAAAAACTTTTAGATTATTATGAAGTCATAAAAATTCAAAGCAGCTTCCATTAATTCATAATTATTAAAAAGCATCTTGCTTGAGAACTTCCTTTCGAGTTCAATTTAAATTATTCATATTTCGTATCGAGAATAAAGCCTTAAATAAAAAAAAATATTCACACTTTTTCTTAGTTTTTAATTTAAAAGATGATATATAATCAAAAATGGTTTACAAAAAGTTATTTGTCTCATCAAGTGATTATCACAGACTTATGAATTTAAAGAACGATTTTATCTCGCTCTAAAGATAATAATAATTCTCTTTAATGTCTAATCACATCATATTTTTATATCTAAAATAGAATATAAATAATTTATTTTGCAATTTGCTTTATGCAACTGAAGATTTAATTAATACTTCTATGAGAAATCTTTAAATTGAAAATATAGCGTGTTTTCAGGTAGATAAGTTAGTTTTCTTGTGCGCAAGGGAGTTAATGTTGAATGTGAGGCAAAAACTAAGTTAAAAAAATTCTTCCCTCCTGTTAAGGGAGAAAATTTATAGCCTGGGCTGTTCATTTTACTCTGCTGCGCTTTTATCAAGGCCTGCGTGAGTAAATTGAATTTCGCATCTTTTTACATATTCTTCACATTCTTGAAAGTCCCTTGTCGTAGTTTGCCAGGCAGTGACGTATAATGCCTATTTAAACTACGTGACTCGAATTACGCATGCGTGCACGTGACCACGATTGCGATTAATTTCCGAATTCTGACGGGATCGTTCGATTTGGAACTTTTGAACATGCTCTCAGTGTCTGTAGTCCCGATAGCATAGGCAAAAGTCAAAATAAAATGACCATGCGGAGATAAGTTATATGTACTAGGTAGAATTGAAAACAATTAATAGATTTCTTTCGTTGAAAGGATTGGAATTTGCTTTGGATTCAGCCGATAAATTTTTGTGGGAAAGTCTGTAATAGGTATGAACGTACGGTACAAATTGTTAACTTTAAGCGAAAGGAGTATAGAATAAAGCAGTCAGTTAAATAGCTTAACTGGCAGTCATTAATTCATAAATTTTATATAAACACTGGTGTGAAATTACTCTTTGAAATGTTTTTGATAATTCTAGGTATTTTCTGAAAACAATTTCTCCTTTATTCTTGTTTTGTTTAATCACTGAGGCATAAATTCTAAACTGGGCTTTTGTTATGTAATAATTAGAATATAATATTTTTTGTTTAGCTACATTTTAAAGAAAATATTCCAAATTGTGCAGGAAAGCAATCACAAATATATACATGGCATACTGCAGTTACGCCTACTTGCATTTTCAACATTTGTCTTCTTTAAAAATTTCTTTTGAATAACTTTAAAATAATTGAATTAAATAATGATATATGTCTTAATTAAGTTGAATATACAGTTTAATTTTTAAACTTCTTTTCTTACCTTTCTTGCACTCAATTAATAGATGTATACAACCACTACTCAAAATTTGTAGTTTTGCACAGTATGTGATTCATTATTTTAATTCAAGACAATATTGATATAATTTAAATATTTTATGTTGATCAATAAGGTAGAATATAAGGTAGATATAAGGTAGAATATCTATGGAAATTGTTTTACATTGCCTGAATATTAAAGTCATGTTGAATGATACCACATATGCATCAAAATTAAATTTTTATTTGAACTATATCTTTCTGCATCATAACAATAAGCCTATGAAATTATAAAATTTTTGCCACAACATTGAAGACTGTGGATTTTATTGTTTGATATTCGTAGTATGAAATAGGACCTTTTAACACTAATTTTCAGACTGGAAAATGAATAGAGATACATATTGCCTCTAAATATATAACGTTTTAATCAAGAAAAATTACAACAAAAACTCTCTGCATGTACCAAATTTGTTCAATAATAGAAGACAGCATTTGTTTTAAATTACTGGTGGAAGATATTCCTGAAGCTTCATAATTTCGGTTCTAAATTGTTCCAGTGGAAGCTTTTAGATGTAATTAAATGTAAGTTATTTTCTTAAATAAGGAGACATACGGTACAAGAAAGTCGTTTGCTACTAGCAAGAGTAATAATTATTTCAGGAGATAGTTATCTAGAAAGGCAGGCTTTGATTATTAAATCCATTTACACAACTTAAACTTTCTTTAAAAAACTACTATTTCAATGAAACATTTATAAATTTAATTGACCTCTAGAATCAATTATAAGTTTTGTTGATTTATTGAATCGTTTATCAATTAAAGTTCTCTAGTGCATATTCTTTGATATGCTTACGGCACAAAATGGTGCTTTTTCTAATCAGTTATTTGAGAGTTTCCATGAATATTTTACGAGCATAGACGTGGTGAAATTAAACATCGAGGCTTAGAAAGAGAAACGGAACAAGAATCTTACTTCTGATGTTGTGTGAAATTGAAAGGGACGAAGAGCAATGCCAATACTACCTTAGTTAAACAATTTTGATAGATCTCTACAACCGGAAAATAGTTCCGATAACAAATCGGAAACCTTATTAATAAACATCCAGAACAGAGTCTCATATCCGATCCCTCTATCATATAAATTCCGGCAACAACCTGGAATCATTTCAGGAACAGGAGGTACTCTGAATTTGTTTTCTTTCCCGCTGCTCTTCTCTTTTGCACCTTAGTGTGCTAGTGAAAAGGAAGCGCCAGAGGCGGAAAGAACCGTTACCTAACAGGGAAGAATTACTTCCGTGCACAGACTGGGCAACAATTAGCGAAGGACGGAAACTGTCTGGCCACTTCCGGAAACTAATGACGAGAAGTGGGTCCGGAAGTGGTATCTAATGAGCTACTCCAGTGTCTAAAAAGTGATGAGCTGAGACCAGGCTGCTCTTTTGGAAGATCGGAGATTTTAATAGATGCACCCATTAAGCAATGTGAGCTATTTTGGTCCAGCTCTCAGTGTCGCAACAGGATAAGGACCACTTTGCAGGATACGCAAGGGCACTTGACCTCCTGCAGTTTCACCATTAACCCTGAGATAATAAGGGTAAGGAGTTAAATTTCGGTCCGCTTTTGAAACTCATTAGTGATTATTTCTCGAATGGACACAGATAGAAAATGTTTGTTATTTGTTTAAAACTAGAAATGTATTCCGTAGCAAATGTTTTTCTAATGCCATATCTTTCTGAAGGATGTAGAAATATATCATTGAAATGTCTTTTACGCAGCAGTTTCCCAATTAGGATGTCACATTTATTTATTCTCATTTGTTTTTATAAGATCATTCCTAATTTGTAAAAAATCACTCATTATTTTTACGCATGAAAAATAAGAACTTTTTTTATGAAAGGAAAAGGAAAATGAGAAAGAACTTGCTTCAAACATGGAACCCTAATTACAGTAGTGCTTTCTTAGCTTGTCTCAAAACAATAATTGAATGATAGTCAGTTTTTTCGCTGTATGTGTTGAAATATAAAAAACATACATGCTATAAATTGTTTTAGAAATTTTTATAATTATTCATTAAATTTTCATTATTTGTGAATTTTTTTAAATTATTAATGAACTTTAATTAGCAACATACTATATATTGTATTGCTGTTCACGTCTTCCTATAGTTAAATTTGTATATAAATAGCATTTTTTTGAAAACAACTTCTAGTTAATCGGAATTTCAATTAATAATTTTATTTTACTCTAGTTGGAAATGTGATATTCATTTCAGGATTGAATTTTGTACGTCCTTGTAACGTTTATTTGGCATAATTAACCCTTTTATTTCTGCAACAATTTATTCTCCGAAAAATTAATTAATATTTCTTGAGTTAGATAAGCAAATCAAAACGAAATTTAAATGTAAAATCTTAACAAACAAATATTTTATATTTGAAGGTATTCCTTAAAAAATAGAAATTTACAACGTCTTAGAAGATTTACATAAAGCATTACTTTATTTAAAGTCTTAGAAATATAGGGGAAAGTGGGGTAAAATCGGGTACCTAAGATTCGAAGGCCTGTTGGAGCTAAACTATTCGACATAAAGCTTGTCAAATTTTATTAAAATATCTCTGTTTTAAGTATATCTTTTTCTTTCACAAGCCCAATTCTATTGCTAACTCTAAAAACATGAGTATCAACTGCCAATGTTGGAATGCCAAGCCCTGAATTTAAGAACACATTAGCGCTCTTTCTCCCAACCCGGGGTTGGGAGAAAGAGCGCTTGTGTGTTCTTTGCACAAGTGTGCTTTGTGTGTGCAATGTGTTTATCGGAGTACAATATATCTTTCAAGAGAAGTCATAGATTTACTAATTTTTTTACTAATGATGTTTTTATAAAAAAAATCACACCACCCGGATTTTCGCCACTAGTGGGATAAAACCGTGTACAAATGTTAACTCTGGGAAATTAGGAAAACTCGATTTTCTGTGAAAAAGTGGCAGGCATATTTTTTGTATGACAATTTAAGAATATTAATTACAAAATTCACATGTAAAGCAGTTGTGTACTTCCACTCGCCACTGCGATTTTCGTGGACCCAGCTACGACGATTTCTACATTGTATTAGCCCTTCTCATTTATTAAAATGAGAAAATACATGATTAAAACGTAAGCAATTAATGAATTTCTGGAGTGTTTTTATCGTCTTCATCTGAAGAATCATTATTGCTGACTATCCCGGTCTTACGCCACTTGGAGTGCCCGGTTTTTCCCCGAGTACAGAGGTTATAAGAAACCAAATAGAACCGCGCAAATATTTTGCTAAATCTCTATTGTTTGATAGGGTATAAATCCTCAGTAAACGCATAACAAGTTGTACTAAATATAGTTTTTATAACTGTTGTGATTATTAAAGAGGGATGGTTCAAAATCAAACGAACTTTAGAGAGTTGACGTCTTAAAACAAATAAACCTTCACAGATGCAGTGAATTCATCACTAGGACTCTTCCTTTTTCTTGACTAGTTGATTGTAATTCAGTATCTGTCCGCTAGAAAGGAGAACAAATAGCGCCAGAATCCGGTTTTATCCCACTCCCCCTATACAAATATTGTACTATTTTGGTAATGTGTTCAAATTTAATTTTTAAAATTTTGCAGTCTATTGGTACTTATAAAATTTCCGTTTCATTAAAAGAACATTTGCCAATTATACTTCTTTGATGTATCCAAAGTGAGTATTTTATGAGGAAAATCGCAATTATAAAATATCATATAAGCTCTTAAAAGTGATGTAAGTTTGATAAAGTGACAAAAGCCATTGCATTAAGGTGTTGAAATAAAATGAATTTTCTGCTGAAAAATGTCAAATTTCTATCTAAGGAATCAATATCAGTAAATTAATTTGTTTCTCAGAACAATTTCTTAATTTTGATTAAAATAACACTTCGCAAGATTATGAGAAGGAAATAACTGGAATTTAAGATGCATTGTGTAGGTCTCTACATCATATATCACAGGTATTTTTCTCCATGACTCTAAACAGAAATAAGGCCATTTATTTAAGGTACAAACATTGTCATTCCCTCTATCTTTCACTCTCGCTTTTTCCTATATTTCAACTACATATTAGTTTCTGGATCGTTAGAAGGAGAGAAAAAAAATTAATAATCCTTGGATCGCAGATCTGGAAACTAAAGCAGGTAAATCCCAAAGAAAAGACAAGCTTTCCACTCTCAGATGCAATAAAGAAGTCTTGCAAAAGAAAAGATCCAGGAGGAGATCTATTGTAAGTCTTCGTAATCCAAGGAAGACTTCGCCATCATCATCAAATCCACGTGGGAAGACCGGGCGATATGTAATTAAGGTTATTTATTTTATTACAGATATTTTTCCTCCTATCTCATTTCATTGATCGCAAATGTGCCTATTCGCTGTAACTTTTATTCCCATTTCAGTGTGGTGAATGACATAGCTTTAGATCTCGTTTATAGTGTCTGAGATGTTAAATTTTGGGAGGAGAGATTTTAATTAATATTTCAAGATTAATTCTTGGACTTGAAAGGAAAAGAAAAATTATTGTTTATTTTCTATAGAAAAACTAAATCAATGAAAGCAACATCAGAATATATTCCCTATGATCATCTGGAGTTTTCCTTTTCCTTCCTTATGGAAATTTAAAAATACAAGTAGAAAATCTATTAAGAAAGAATTTATTTTCCGAAGTGAGAGATTAACTAAATGTCAGCTTGAAAATTTTTTAACGTCAATCATTCTCAATCAGAGTGATGGAGAATCAATAATGAAACGAAAAATTAACAACAAATAAAAGACACAGAAGCATGAAGAATATGTATAAAAAATTGAAAATTAATTATGTAAATAAAATAATTATAACATTTTATTCATGCGAAAACTTTATGGAGAATCATTTAAATAATCATGAAATATTAATAATTTGCAGTTTAAAAATTCATTCTTAAGGGGAAATAACAACTTTTATGAAAGGTTGGTTCCACAGTAATAAAAGGCTCTAAATTCCTGGTTTACGCACATTTTTGTCTATTTTCTGCAGCTATTAAGATCTATTAAATTTATACATTTATGAAAGGGATAAAATCACAGATTCCCACCATACCACTGTTTACTGCTACAAAAATTTAAGCAACACCCCTAAAATATTTTCATTGCTTTCAAGTTATAAGATATCTTCCTGAAACCATCTCATTTGATGGTACACACAGCTGATCCATTGCCTCCAAAGAGCTTTCATAAACAAAAACCACAGGAAGCTTCTGGGAAATTGGATTTCTCGCACTTCCCATTCTTTTTAACTTCCTATCCGTGATTCTGATCTACGGAATCTGTTCCAGAAAGAGGGAAAAAGCAGTTTGAAAGCCATTAAATGCATCGTTATCCCAACACATAACGATCGAAAGAGAGTTGGTGCCGGTTTATCTCTAGCAGACTATTTCGATTACACCAAAAATTAAAGGCGGTCCTGTCTGTGGCGGTTGCCCTCATAGTGACCATAATATGAGTTCGATCGTAATCAAAATGGCTGACGACGTTTTCACGCTTTCGTTAAAGCACCTTAATGATTGCTAATCCGATAATTAAGGTAAAGCTAATGACGCAGTAAAACGAATATTTTTACGATGCTCATTACACACTGAACTTGACTGTGTAGTAATCACGGTATTTCGAATCTTTGAAGAGGAACATTTCATAACTTTACATATTAAGGCTGGGTGTCCTTACTAATAGACTTGATTTGTGATGTGGTGTGAAATTACCACAGTTTATTAAAGATACTCTTTATCATAACGCAATGCACAAGGAAACTTCAGAAGTTACCATTTACATAAAGAATGCTGTTAATATTGCCACCTTTGATTTACTACGCAATGTATGATTCTAATTGTCTTTCCATTCAATTTATATTAAAGAATGTCGTTACGGATTCCTAAGGATTGATTTAAATTTGTATGAAAATATTTACTGAGAACCCGGCAAATTTTTGCCAAAATTGACAACGATTGAGCTAATAGAAACCTACGTATGAAGTTTTTTTTTTATCTGAGCAAGACATGATATTCATCAGTGGCAACTAATAGAAGATGGTGGGTCCTTTTCAGTATTTATTTGAAAGAAGGCACAACAATAATGAATAAGAATTTCTGTCTTCATTGAACGTCTACACACTTCATTAATTTTTCACACAATCAAATAAGAACATCAAACTAAATAGTACAATTAATTATGCGGCTTATAACTACTTTGCAGGGAATATATCTCATATCAGTATCTTCTGTGAAAGCAAAGTTTACAGAAAAGTTTTAATAATTTCACAATGAAAACAATCATCAATTAATCAAGACATACCTCTTTACCTTCACCATTTCTTGCAGTAAATATTGCAAATTTCTTCAAAACATGCACATATTAAAATAAAACATGCATGCAATTATTAACAGACCTACTAACCAAAGGGAGGAGGGATTGAAGGAAAAATGAGAACCACTGGCAAATTTTTTTTATAATAGGGATATATAAAATACTGCGTTTTATTTCGTATTAATATTTAATAACCCTTAGCGTGTTAGGCCAATGATTTCAGAAGATACAGGGAATGTTCTTTCATCGATTTTCTCCTGTGCTTCTATGACATGTTGAGTTTTGTGTTTAGTTTCATCGAGCAGCAAAGAGGGTCGTAACTGCCATTTGATGTCAAGCCCAGTTATCTAGATTGCTGTGTTTTTGAATAATATAGGCACATGCGAATAGTACGATGGACAGTCAACGCTTTATCGTAATTAGTCGAATATCTGATAGAAATCAGCCATTCCGATGTTAAACCGCGACGGCGCGCAAGGGGATGTCCGACACCCCACGCCATGTAAAATGTGAAACATACAGAGTATCCTTTGGTTAAAATTATTCAAATCCAT
>BGPR01004489.1:384-110905 GCA_013235015.1 Araneus ventricosus | reverse complement strand
GCTATTGGTTGATAGGTGACATCACGAAGAGGGCGGACCCGATCTGCATGCAATTACAACTCGAGATATTGCCAGATGCCACGATGATGCCACAGCTTCATGTTGGAATTATGTAAAGGCATTAATGAGCTGTTTAACATATCTTTATCTTACAAAAATGTTCGACAACGTTGATCTTAATTTGAGCTGAAGACACGAATGCAGTAGGAGGAACACGGATACATTGATACGCTTTTTTTGAGAAGCTAAAAAATTATTTTACCAACGGAAATAATTAGAACTAATACACTATATTTATGCATTTCTTATTCTAATATAGGATTTCAGTCGAGTTTTGGTCATAAATGAAACAATAAAATATTTATTACACTTTTTTCCTAAAAAAAGGATTTGTATAAATCTGCCCCATACAACGGGTACATTGATACACACGGAAATATCGAAAATAATTATGGTTAATAGGTCTAGGATCAAAACAAAATTTATTTTATCAATAAACTTCATATTCCAAATCAAGTTTCAAAAGTTTAACGAAGAAACAAACTTTTATTTTAATAAAATTTCAACATTTTTAATGAGACTGGAAAATTAAAACAATAATGCCTCAGAAAATAATTTATCTCTACAAATAATGCGGGAGAATGTGTGTCTCTGTGTGTAAATATACTTTCTAGGGAGAGAATGTGTACCTCGAAGCCGATTTTTGAAATTTTAAAGAATTAAAAATTAAGTTAAATTTTCGCGTTCTTCCTTGATGACTTACGAAAAAAAATTATTACAAACATAATTTTCACATCATCTAAAAATGCAAAAATTATCCTTTTGATGATATTAATTAAATTTCCTTTCAATTTTTCTCTCCAATTTTAATAAATTCATAAAAAAATTTTTAACTTAATTTACAACAATTCTTCTTATTTTTGCAATGCAATTCAAACAGTTTTCATAATTTAAACAAATGCTTCATTGCGTGTTTCTCTTAGATAGTTCATTTTTACGTTTTTTCCATTTTTGAAGACGATTTTGAAAAGTAGTTGCTGCTAAAGCGCATTGATACACACACAAGATGCGTATCAATGTGCCCCGGAGTTAACTATATCAATCTGCCCAAAGAGATTTTTTTTTCATAAAACAAGTGGCCACGCAAAATCAACGCTGAAAAATCTCAAAAATTAATATAGTTCAGAAAAATAAACGTTTTTTCCTACCTTTCGAGTAGATTCCCTGGCAGGAGAACGTAATTAGTGAAAGAAATCACATAACACGTAATTAGAGTAAAACTTACTTCGACTAGATGATTAGCGGTTTGATTCATTTGTAAATTAACTTTTGACTTAAGATGGCAGAAAAATTTACCGTGTGCTGAGTTACAGTGGCATATATATGAGGGGATATGAACATCTGGAGCCGTTCCAATCATCAAAATTTAAGAACGGTATCAATGTTCCCGCGTATCAATCTACACCAACTCCCCCTATATCTTATTTGTTTCAAAGAAGAAGCAAATATGAACACAGTTTATTGCAAAATTGATTTCAATATAATATCACTACATTCAAGGCATAAGAGTGATATTAAACTGTTATTACAAAACTTCATTGACGTCTTTTCATGCTCGCCATTTACACGTCGAAGATGCTGCGCTCATTTGACTTTGTGATTTACTTGTTTTCTTTCTGGAGGAAACGGATAACACTTCAGAGAGCAATATAAAAATGTGCTGTTAGATGCTAGATGACAATGCGATTACATTTGTCATGTGATATTAATGTAAGTTGACTCATATGTGGTCATCACATTAATAGAATATTAATGACGTATATTGTTACAAAAATTGTCTTGTAGGTGTACGTGAATGCAGATTAACAAGCAGGATAATAAAAAAATAAATTACTTTATTCCACGAAGATTTCAGCGAAACACTAGAGTAGCACAGGTAACAAAACGGAACAGCACTTTTATAAATTAACAGCAGAGATTATCAATAAATCTCAATCGCTCAAATGCTTCTCAGTTCACCAGATTCTTTGCTGATCAAAGTCCAACTGACTACTCTTGGTTTGAGAGCTTGCTTTTATACTTTTTCAACAGGAAGTGACGTCATTACATAGGAAATTATGTAATTTCTGGAAGGCTCATGAAATTACTAGCTCCCAGTAGAGATAGGTCCACATTTCAAGATTGTTTTAGAATATTTATTTTGTCACCAACTTTGTCTTCAAGTCGCCAAATTTGTTGCCAAGATTAGCATGTCAGGGAAACAACTTTACAACTTCGTAACAATATATATAAGGTTGGAGTGAAAAAAATGAAATCGCAAATTTGCAACGCCTGTATGTAGAAAAGTTGCCTATTACAAAGCCTTTTTCTAATACGAAATCTCAGCTAAGTCAAATTCAATTTTCGGCTGGCCAAATAACTTTAAAATTCAGGTACTACGCCTAATTTGTCACAAAACTAACAAAAACACATTCATAAATTATAATAGCTCTGATTTCAAACCAAAAGTGATTGAAATTAAACTGTCAGAGAAATTAAAAATTTTTACGTGTCAAAAGACAGTTTGGAGAATGGCAATTGGAAATATTCTTTATTATCACAAGATATTGTACGATTTCTTCTCGATGTTTTTCGCTATTTTGAATATGCCAAATACCATGAAGATATCATAGCAATATTGTAGAGCATCTTGTGCTTATAGGGTTGACATCAAAGCAAGCAAAATGCTTGAAAAAAAGATTGCAACGCAAAGACAAAGTTACAGAAAGGAGTCAAAACCTTCAGTTGCAAAATAGAGTTCGCAAATGAGAACTACATTTCCAAATGTAGCACAGGCTTGCGATAGAACTAGTGTCAGCAGAAATTCTTATAAATGCATTTTTAAAAGATATGGGAATAATTAACAAAGACAATTCTTCTAAAGTAGTCGCTCGTAATAAAATCAGAAGGGTAAGGATAAAAAAAACTCTCAATGACTTGAAAAGGAAAAATGAGGGAAAACACTCATCGTATTATTGGCACTTTGACTGCCTAAAAGACAAGAGTTTGATTATGGTTAAGGAAGGAAAAAGGGTATCTAGAAAAAACATAACAGAACAGCATGTTGTTCTAATTTCAGAACCATGATCTATGTGTCTTGGCCATGTCACTCCTACATCTGGGCCTTCTCATGATATACAAACAATAATAATAATTTTTTTTGAAAAATAGTTGATCGTTCTAAGTTGCCAGCTGTTGTTGGTGATGGTACAGGAGTTAATACAGGTCCTAAAAATGGTATCATAAGACAACTACAGTTTTTTATGGGAAATACTTTGTAATTGTTTGTTAAAATGTTAAATGAAAATTAATTGCCATTACGTTATCTATTACAACATTTGGACTTAAAAATTACTGAGCCAAAAGGATACTGTGGATAAATTGGGAAAAAAATTAGAATCTTATAAAAAAACGCCTACAATAAACTTTGACAAGATAGAAATAACTTTACCTAGTGTTATTCTATCCCTTGATGATCCCTTCTATGCCCTTGATGAACTTCATACAGGTTAACGCTATCTCCACAAGATGTGTACTGGAATATTAGAAGGAAATATTTAATTAAGCTTGTCACGAAAATATCCAGGAAAAAGGAGTCCTTTCAGATGATTTACGTTAGCAAATAGAATTTTGAGGTTCCTTGTCATTCACAAGCAGTAGAGAGCTGTGAGTTAGTTACTGAATCATTATCTGTGGTGTGTTACAGTGTTGCACGACATGGATTCATAAGATAAAGAGCATCCACAATCGCATTACCCAAATTTGAAACCAAAAGTCAAGATCTCCAAGTTCTATTAGGCAATTATTAGAAATGTTAGGGAACAAAGAAAGGGTGGAATGGTGATGGAAATCCATATGAAGTATCTGGATACTATGAATTCGGTGTTGTTTGCACAGAGAAGAAAGCCAGAAGGTGCACGAAAAATTCAAAAATCTTAAAGATTTCTATTGCAAATTGGCAGCCAAAGATTACGTTACAGGAAGTTCAAATTTCACACAGATCATTACACTTATAGGTAACGGATGTTCCGCAGATAGGGTAATAAATTGTTTAGTCTACAATATTGCCATGATATCTTTACAATATTCTGAGACTTTCGGAATAGCGGAAAACATCGCGAAGAATTCGTATTATATCTTGGGATAATAAAAAAAATACCTCCAATTACCATTCTTCGAACTGTCTTTTGATCCGTAAAAACTTTTAATTTCTCTTACAGTTTAATTTCAAACACTTTTGATTTGAAACCCCATCTATTATAATTTATAAATGTATTTTTTTCAGTTTTGTGTCAAATTGGGCGAATAGTAGCTGATAGCTACTATTCGCCTAATTAGATAGCTGAATTTTAAAGTTATTTGGTCTTCCAAAACTTGAATTTGATTTAGCTGAGATATCTTAATATAAAAAAAACTTTGTAATAGGCATCTTTTTCACATACAGGCATTGCAAATTTACGACTTTCATTTTTTCCCTAATGTATATGCAATACCAGGTATAATGATTTCATAAAGCAGTCACGATGCAATCGAAAAATTCATTAAGTATCAATCAAGATGGGTATATGGGTTGCAACAATTAGAGTTTCAAGTGACAAAACATCATTGCATCGCTACTTCTAAACAAAATCTTCTTCTAATGTTTAAAAGTTTTTGCTTTTCTTCGTATGTTGGTTATTTACGAGCAGCCACTGTATAAAAAAAAGAAACAACATCTCCGGAACTTCAGTTTCAAAGGCTCCGAACTTTTAACAAAAGCGCCGACAATGGCAATCTTTTATTGAAAATTGATTAAGGAACAAATGGTTAGCTGATAGAACTAGTCGATAAAAGTTCAATATTTAAGGAAGATTACTTTATAGCTGCTATTTCTTTATTGTTCTTCGGAAGAGCTGCTATTATTTTTATATTTTAAATCTGTAGGTGTTGTATATGAGGAGGCGTGTATTGATTTTAACCAGAACTAGTACCAAAATACGACAGTCATAAAATACGCAAAATATTCTTTCTTTAAAATGCATGAGTTTGTTTGAATCGTCTTTATTAACGCAACAAATGTTTCAAACTAATGGAGATAAGCTAATAAGAACTTTTTATTTTCTTATATAGAGAGAAATTAATGTTATTGTCGAAAATTCGATATAGTTATTTTTATTTTTTTCCTTCGTATTAGAGCTCCTTTTATCCCAAAAATACCTCTTTAGAACTTTACTGTGTGTAACGCAACGGCTAAATCAACGGAATTTGCCACAAGTTTGTTACACCAAAATGGTAGATGTTACCAGTTTTGGACCAATCTGTCATTGGTAGCAGATACTTTTCGTAATCCAGAACACGATTTTCTTCTTTGTACTACGTACAATGATGAGACATATTTAACAGAATATGAGATTATTATGTTCTTTACCATTCCACATTCAATGGAAACAATATAAAAAGTTTAATTAATTGCATTTTGTATTAAATAACCTTTGGAATTTATTCCCCCGCAAGAAAAAAATTACACGCGTAGTTTACACTTTTTGCAATGTGCAGCAATTATTAGTAGTAAATATGCATAGGAACTATTTCAGTTGTTGATTTATTTGCGTGAACATTTTCTAATTTGCTTGTAAATTTTGAGATTTATCAATAATATCACAAAGCATGGACTTTAATACAGACAGAATTGATAATCCGACCTAGAATTACGCAGTTGAAATTATCTCGTTGATTAGTCGAAATTCCCTCGACACAATGCAGATAACTAGGCTGCTGCATTTAATGCAGCACACTGGGAATCTGCATTCAATCTATGTCACAAATGCTTGAAATAGCGTTTCTATCATGATTAAGTGCTTTGCAGTGCAATTAGAAACACTCTTCCTTGTATTCACTTGAAGCTAGTTTAATATTGCATCGCCAATCTGTTTGCTCGTGTGGTAAAAAAAAAGGAAAGAAAAAACAGTAATTAATTATGAAGTAGAAAGTATAGTCTCACATACTGTAATATTCTTTTGTTGATTTTATTCAAACAAGTCGCGAAACTTGAATTTCAAGAAGCATAGACGATTTTAGCCATCTGTAAGTAAAGTGATATCTATCGAAGCTCAGTATTTTAATTTGTATTGTTGCAGCTGTTAATCACTGTTTATATTTATTGATATGTGTAGTTCAGCTATACTAACTTACCGGTCTTAAGCATAACAAGGCCTATTTCCGGACAAACGAAAAGTGAACAGAGGTCAGATTACTAGGATTAGACCCGAGCCAGCCTTCTCGAAACCTCCAGGCAATAGAGGGGATGTTAGATATTTGACCTTAGATTAAACGTACACTAGGTCCACATTCATAGCAGATATTTGATGGAAGAAAGTTTCGAACCTGAAACCCAACCTCAAAGCCGATACATTACCACAAGTCCTTTGCAGCCCATTCATTAATGGGCAACAAAACTGGATGGAATTGCTCATTTTAGAATTAGATATATCTTTATGATTGTTTTTTACATTTCAAATACATTTAAAGAAAATTTAAAAGAGGTTGCACTTGTAATCTTACTAAGCTGAACTTTTTACTTTTCCGTTCTAATTTCACAACATTTTTTAAAAACTATAATTTGTGAAATTTAAATTTAATTTATAAGTTTACTTTACTATGTTGCCATATTTTTAAAAAAATATGCAAAATTTAAAAGTGAAAGAAAAATATCCATTGAAGACCACTGACATAGAAATGTTTAAATGCTTCCAGAATATTTTATTTTAACTTGCAATTTTTATTTCATTATTAGTCACGCTTTATTCAAATATATTCTTTATTGATTCATACTCCTTCAAAAAATTTATTTTGTCCTTACTAGTTTCATATCACAAGAAATACTTGAATGAATAAACTCCCACATTTACTAACTTAATGAAACATAAAGTAAGAAGTAAAGTAAATCTTTAGCTAAGTATAACTTCCATTATTATCGATAAAATGTGTACTTTAATTAGCCGCTACGGGATTAACTTCAAAAGAATAAATCTAGCCTTCATGAATATCTAACCGTTAAAGAAGCTGAATTTGATGTGCATGATTATATTTATTCCCTTTATGATTACTTGGTGGAAGAAATAGCAATTAAAATTGAAACGGCTACATTAAAATTGTTTATATTTCATCCTTTACTTTTACATACTTTTTTGTAGTTTAATTAAGAGTTTATCACTCTCACTTCTAAAATTTCGTCATTCATTTTTAAGTGTTTCAAGATCCACTAGAACGGAATATTTTGATTTTAGTTTTTCTTTTCTGATTTAGTTTTAAAAAGAACATATATCGATGTTAAAGATAGTGAAGGCTAAATTATAGACTATTCTTAAATATTCCTTTCTAAGAAATTTTATTTTTCTCTCGTATAATTAAGTTTCCTATAGAATCGATGAAGCATTTATATATTACTTAGTTATAATAAAGGTAACTTAAATTAACTTAACTTTAATTAAAATAATATATAAATTACATTTTTATTCATATTAAGTTAGTTTTCATGGAATAGATGTTATACTAATATCGCCATTCGATTAAATATAATATATTCTATATGAATATGCAAATTCATTTTTATAATCATTAATTTAGAATTCTAAATTAACGAAATTTTTCCTTAACAAAATTGGAAACTAAGGATTCTGTTTTTTACAAATGCTGTCATAAAATTATAGTATAACAATTAATATTTTCAATAGAGGAAAACATACCCGTCTTACCAAGTTTTAAATCTAATCCCACAAGAGATTGATCATATATTTCAAAATATAATTGAGAAAAACTGGTTCATAAATTAGTCAAAAAATTTCGCCAGATTCTTTTTAACAACAATCTCTCCGTGAAAAATGTGAAATGATACAAATAAACTTCATTATGGTTCATGCTGTCATATTTATTTATTGCTCACGTCGACCTACTCACCCATAGGGTATGCAGTGTTTTAATAGTCGGCTAAGAAGAATACAAAGAAGAACTGATACATTGTATAAACAGTAAAAAATCCAAAATAAATACAGAATATGAAAACATTCTTCATTAATAATAATATATAGAATACATTAAATATACATATATTCATGAAGTGTGACATACAGTGGCATCAAATATGGACTATACGTGGGGAAACCACAACCAAAAAAAAACTCAAACTAAACTAATATACAAATGTTATTGTAGAAAAGAAAATCGACATATATTTAAAAAAAATTTTTTTGAAAGGAAATACCTACTAAAGAAGTCTTAACATAGTTACAAAAAACCTAAAAATTTTTAATCCCCCTGTTAAAATGTTGCCGTATAATACTAAAAGTTCTAGGTAATCGCTTTGCGATCGAATTTTGTCAGAAAAAGCCGAATTTCGTACCTTGGCAAATACTTGCCAAGATGTCGTTTTTAAACCTTTTATAATTCGCTCTGAACGTATTTGAACATTGGTTCTAACTAGAAATAAAAATGATAAAAACGGGAAAAATTGATTCAAACAAGTTTAAACAACCATCATTTAAGGAGAAAAAAAACAAAAGAATTAACTAGTTTCCAATATTTCGTAACGTAATATCAGTAGCACAACGCTTTTACACTCTCACTATTTTAGTTTTTTTGCTTTGCATGAAATTAAGTCCTTTTTAAAATTTGACGTGGAAATAAGTATTTTGCACAAAATAGCATTCCATGAAAAAAAAAAATTAGGGAAATTGGAAAACTTCTAAATAAAATCAACCTTGGTGCTATATCCGGCGTCATTTATTTATTATTTATTTTAATTATTGCAAAACATTACTATTTCTACCTTTTCTATTTTTCAATAAATAAATCAATCTACTAAAAATCGAATAAACAAAGGGGCTCTATATTTAATTTATATAATATTTTTTTACAAAAAAATTCATTTTTACAAATTTTTTATTTTTTCAATAAATTATAATGAAAATGAATTTTTAACAGTTGAATAAATAATAGAGTTTTATATATAATTTATTATTATTTTTTGAAAACAAAATAAATTGTTTTACCTTTTGTATTTTTGCCAACAAATAAAAATCTTTCAGAGATAAAAGTTGAGTAAACAGTAGAGTTATTTTTTCTAGTGTGAATAAGAAACACCTTCGTAGGTTCAACGCTTTCACCTTTAAGGTGTTATGTTCCTTTTGATACGAAGCACTAAAGTACACAGAATTATCTTTCAGCCCAATGCATTTATTTTCTTTTCAATGCCGTTCTATTCAACTATACGACGTTGATCGCAAGCAGACTTAGAAATTCAGCAAACCTGCAAGAAAAAGAAACGATCTTATGTAGTTTTATGGAGAGCATTTTGAAAAGAGGCCTTACTTTTTCGTTCTTTTTAGATCACAAACCTTAGGTAAAAATCTTTAAACTATTTTGTATGACTTTGTAAAAGTTCAGCGTAAACATGTTGATAGAGAGCTTAAGCACGATAAATTCAAGATTTTATGCTTCTTTATCAGCATATAAGCAGTAAAAATTGTATAAAGGTTAGTTATATTTATCTTTTTGATGAAGAGTAAAGATTTTAAGAGCTAATAGATAAAGTCTATATGAAATTGGAAAACACTGCGGTTCTTTTAATTTTTTAAAAGTTATTTTGTTTTAACTTTAAAAGGAGCTCTTCAAAAAATTTGCGATTTTTATAATATTTATGCACTTTGGAATCATTTCTTGATTCAATATTCATATTGAAAAACTGATTAAACGGACATAACATAACATCACAGCATACCCCCGAACTCGGAGACAGGATGGCTCCTTGTCGGTTGGTTGAGTATGAGTGAAACTTTATTGAAAAATCCAGAGCAAAAGAAATTACATTTTATATATAAGGATACAGAAAAGAGGACATTTAGAACAAAAGAATATAACTCTGCATTAAAAGAAAGAAAATAGGCTTTTATATAAAATATGCATGGGTTTCTCTTTGTGTCGTTGACTTTGAGAGGGTGGTGCCTTATGTATGGGAGAAGAGAGAGAACCTAGGGTTAATTGAGTCTGTGGCTAGTTGTTATCACCATATTTTGGAGAAAAGAGTGTTTCGTTTTCCACGATGAAGTGGATGAGTTTTCTGATTTTCGCCCTAGAATTGTTGTTCATAACTCTTTTCCACCAAAGTGGTTCCAGGTCGGCTGATGGTTTTGTTAGGTGGTACGAGGTTGTAAACAGGCAGCTTGTAGCATAGTGTAAGGGGTTTTCGAGGTTTCCGCAGTCACAGGAATCGCTGTTTCTGATGTTGAATAGTTTAAGGTATGTCGGAAAGGGGCCGTGGCCCGTGACTAACATTATTTCGGGCCTTTGACATGGAGTAGGAGTTGTCTTGACTTCAAGGAAAACGTTGTAAACATTCCTGACTGTTTCTCCATTGTCCCATTCTTTTTCCCATCGGATGATGGACTCTTTCTGTAGCAGACTCTTGATATGGTTTCTTGGCGCTGGAATGTATGTGAGGATTCCCTCTTATGTTGCCTTCTTGGCTAGTACGTCTGCCGCTTCATTATCGCTGTATCCGACGTGAGGCCTAATCCATCCAAGTTTAATGTTTGTAGATGTCAGTAAGATTTCCTGTGTTTATTGAGCAATAGGGCTCTTGGTGTCAATTGAAGCAATTGAATGGAGGCTCGACTCGCTGTCTTACCATACCTTAACCTGTTAATTGGTCGTGCTTGTCCAAAGACAAGCTTCCTGTATAGACAGGGTCCAATAAAGTTATTGAAGGATTTCAAACAACACAATGGGTTGTTTGCTTAATTGTAAAAAAACTGTCATTTAAACATTTTTACGCTGTGTTAACTCATCTCTTTCCTCAATTAAATGAAACATTTATACTGTGTTAGAAAATAATAGTGAAAAAGCTCTTTGCACATTTTACTGAAACTTATGTAAATTTCTACATAGAATTGACAGAATGTAAAATTAGTGCAGTTCATCGGCATTTTCTGTAACATATTTCTATTATGTATATAAATAGAGAAATTTTCTATTACATATGTAAATTAAACGTAAAAAATTTTGTGTCTAACAATAGAGAGTTCGTTTATTTAATTATTTTATTGGTGAAAAATTGACACTGAGGCTAAGTTGATTTCAGCTGACTAAAATAATGTCAGAAACACGCATGCATGTAATATAAAAACTATCAAAGAGTATTTAGATTTAAAGATGATCAAATACTACTAACACCTGGATTAAAATAGGGAAATTTTGTATGAGATTATAATTTATATCAGTATTATCTGTGTTTGAACAAATATGAATTTTCAATAATAATCTCTACTAATAATAAAGGAGAATGTGTGTGTGTCTGTGTGTTGGCTCTCTGCTGGGCACACCTCTCGAGCTAGAACTACGAAATTTGGTTTAAACCTACTTTGGAGGGTAGGAATGCGCACCTCGGGCCCTTTTAAGAAATTTTAATTAATTAAAAATTAAGCGAAATTTCGGCGTTTATCCTTAATAACTTTCGAAAATATTAAAGCACAAAAAATATTATTACACCACCTGCAAGTGCAAAAAATTACCTTTTCAATGATATCAATTAAGTTATCGTACAATGTTTTCTCTAATTTTAATAAATTAAAAAAAAATATTTTTTGGCATAATTTGCAACAATGCTTTTCATTGTTGCAACGCAATTCAAACCATTTTCATTGTTTAAAGAAATATTTATTTGCGTGCTTCTCTTCTATTGTTGAAAGCTAAGGTAATAATTTTTTTTATGTTTAATGATAAGTTTTAATCAGCATATTTTCATTCAGCTAACATGCTGCTGGAAGTGAAATGAGCCGCGCCATTTTAGAGTTAAAATCAAATACATATTTTCAAGAGGAATAAAAGAGTGAAGATGATGTCATTGTATGATGCTTGACACAGACAGTTACTGGACTCCATTAAGAACGTTCATGCAGACAACGAACAGGATAGATGGAAGGTTACTGAAAGAACTTGAGTTATATGTCTATCACGATTTGGAATTCAAAATTGCTTTGTTAAGGGAACCATGAATATTAAACTATACACAAGAGAGTCAATTGAAATTATATTCCCGGCGAACAAGCTGGTAGCTGAAGGCGGCTAGTTGTTAATATATAAGTACGAATATATAATATATAGGTTGTTAATATATAAGTATCTTTCAATTCAATTGAAGTAGATAATTTAATATATAAATTTGGATAAAAACTTTCTACCTTTATAATTCATTTTGAAATCAGGTAGCTTAAAAATATTCAGTTGCATATATAATAATAACTACTCTTCCTTTCATAAATATTATATTAGGAAGGTTAATATTTGAAATTCTTTTGTCCGTTATATGCTTACTGACTTATACTAATTTTTCTTTTGAGATTTCTTAAACGAAAATTTTCTCTTGAATATTTATCTTTATCTAAATATTTTTAAAAAAATAAGAAATGCATTAAGCTTTCAAACGTAAATTAGATTTATGAATTGATACCCTGTATAAAAGCTAAATTAGAGTTATTGAATCTCGTAATGGATTCAAAGCAAGTGCATTTCCTATAATCCAAATACAAGTTAGCTTTCCAATTTAGTTTGGGAAATTAAATCTCCATCTTTCGGATGAAATAAATTTTAATAAAAATAGTTTTGAAAACACACTTTTTTAGTGTACTGAGAAATAGAAATAATTTTATTTTAATTCTTTTCTACTTTTTATACTTTAACTTATAGTTCTTATTATAAACATTATGACATTTAGGAATTAATTTTTTCTTGAATTCCCCACCATGTAACTCTCGTGTGGAATTTAATTACATTAATCTATAACTGATAATTAAGTAAGTGTGGATAAAATTGGTTATAGAATTCCATCTTACAAAAAGAGGAAACGAGCCAAATTAAATAAAAGTGTTTAAAACGTATATGAAGTCAAAATATAGTTTAAGATAATGTGTAGTTAAATATTAGATGACATGCTACGTTTATCATGTGGATGGGATCTGTCGTGTAAATAATCGTGTCAAATTTGAACGACAAATAGGTGATGAGGGGGGTATTTCAAATGGAAATCCACCTTCACAATAATTTACAGCCCTTGAAACTAATTATTGAATGATAATATTATAGAAGTCACTTGGCATTTGTGTGTGTGTGCGCGCTTGCGTGTGTGTGTGCGTGTGACATTTATGCATGCCAGGTCACATACAGTAGGACTTCAAAGAGTACGAATCTTAAACCTTACTCTGCGTCAAACTTCTCCCAAAAGGTCACCACTATCGTGTATAATTTTGAGGTTTACTTTTAAGTTAAGAAATAAGAGCATCTTATTTTAAAGTAATGGATATTTATTTTTATAATTAAAAATAGAAATAATAATTATCGAACCCAATATGATGAGCGCTAAGATCGCAATAATTAATTAAATGTATGCTTCATTAATTTGGTCCTTTAAAATCTTTTGAATGAATAAATTCTTAAGAATAATAAATTTCCTTTGAACGGTGTTTCAATAAGTCGCTTAATATAATTTCAGAATACATATTTGTAAAGGTCTTAAAATACTTTGACCTTTGTAATTAAAAAGTTCGGATATAGTTAGTAAAAAGGAACTTTTCTTAGTTCCTTTCCATTCGTTTATTTTTATGTATTGCTCTCAGGCAAATGTTATTGGTAATACTTGACTGGATACGAAATTTCCATCACTAATTAGTTTAAAAATTTTTGAATTAGCGAAAATAAGCCATAATTGTAAGTTTTAAGGTCACTTTAATATTTCAATTTTGGGCACATGCTTTTCATTGAAACTTCAGAACTTATTTATTTAAGCATAAATTGAACTTTCAGGGGTTTATGAACATTACAAGTACTTAAAATAGTTATAAATAACTTTTTGTTTAAGTATTAGTTTTTTAAACATATTTTTCGTCGACGCTATATCAAATAAAATTTCAAAAAGTCTCATTATCATCGTATTCATATTTCTACGCACTTCATTTCAAATGTTATTGCTGGTTTGGAAAGGATTCATCACATGCTTTAAATTTTTAGTCAATTTTTAAATGCAATGGCATATGCTCAAGAATTCATTCATAAGCAAAAGCATTAGTCAACATTAATGTAAAAAAATGAAAATTATAATCGTTTTTAAAAATCCCATACTTTTCATCATAATTATTTAAAACTCGCGTCAAAGAGATTTGAGATATGGCAATGAAACATTATTTTTGATGATCTAGAAAGAAATACAACAGAAAATTTAAATTCTGAGTTTATTTTTAAATACATTGCAAGATTATCAAGACTTCATTCATACGCAAAAGTATTAGCTTTATGCCATAAAAATAAAAACTATAATCTTTCTTTAAAATCCCATATTGTTCACGAATATACGAAACCGGCACGCGACAAAGATATTTGAGATATGACATTTAAACCGCTATAACTTTAGATACAAGTTATGATGTTCTAAATCACTTTTGTAATCTTGAAACTTTGTTTAAATTACTTTCGGATTAACTTTTAAATCTTTCATTTGAAATTTCTTTTTCTTCATTGAGCTTCATTTCTTTATTTAGGATAGAGCTATACATTTAAAAAGAACTAATAGTACAAGTTTATGGTAGAAAAGACACTGGATACGGTTAAGAAGGGATTTTGATACTTGCTTTTCCTATTTTAAATCATCACTAAAAAAACGCTTGTAGCAATCGTGAAATGATGTTTTGCAAACAATGTTAAGATAAATATTTAGACGCAGAAAATGAGCATATCATCAGCCATAATTTTAAATTTCGCCCTTTTATTTATTTAATAATGTTCAGAGTTTTATAACAAAAGTATGTATGGTGTATAGCAGGTTCACTTTCTCGTAATTTCATAGATGGATTTTGGAAATCTTCGTTTACTCTTAATGGCAACATGAAAAGTTAAGTTTTTTAATGCAGCGAAAAAGCAATGCAAGTACGAGAAGGTTATAAAAATGCCTTTAAAAAATAGGTAGTTCGGGCTCCGTGATTAATCAAAATCAATTAAAGAAAATAAAGTTACATACGAATTAAATAAGTAACTCCACAACTTTATAAGCTGAGAAACTGCATATTGATTTGTTTGCTTTTGCTTTCTTACTGTAAATAAGAAATCCTAGAAGTAAAACAGGTGGTACTGTTTCAGTCTAATCCGATGTATGGATAATATAAATTGATCTTGCGTGATAATGTTTCAACGATGCTGGATATAATTACTCAAACACTTTTTATACATTAACTTTTCCCTTTCTTAGGATAACGTAGATACCGCATTTCAATTATACCATACAGTTGGATGAGTGACTCTATCATAGAGCTCTATGTAAATAACAATGGAGTCAATTCAGGCTCGCATGAGAATTGTGAAACACCCCTTGTTTATTCAATTTTGAAATATAACGCGCATCTTTAGAAGGGAAAAAAGAAAGAACTTGGCATCTGCACAACGCAAAGTTGTTAACATGATACGCAATTACGTCTGTCATGTGACCTGAATTCAGAGGCTTCGTTGCAAAAGTATTTAGAAAATTCTCGCACTTACTATCTTGTACTTACTTGCTCTTCCATGAAAAGGATTAATTTAGCTTTCCTGATCGATATGAGATTAAAATAAATGAGAAAATATTATCAAATTAAATAAATGCGAAACATAAATAAATTAAAATAATTTAAGATAGAGATATTTAAAGAAGTTTAAGATTTCGCATTGAAGTTTTTGTTTTTGAACCTCAGTGCGTGGAAACTTGTGGTATTTTAAAAATTAACTGAATTACGTTATATCTTGACTGATGTTTGTTTTCTTAATCAGGTACTTTTTTTATTTCCAGTGCCTATTATAACGACAAAAAAGTAGAAAATGATTCCAAAACGGATATCAAGATGGAAGCTTAAAATGTACAAAATATGATACAATAGAACCAAAGAAAGAAATGAAACATTTCTCTTATCGAACTCTTGTAGACAGAGCCGGCCAGAAAAAAAGCGGGGCTCGGTGCAATGTTGACTTACGGGGCCTTGAAAAAAAATTTCGAACAACAAAATAATATATTGATTTTTGCTATTTATTACGTTGCACAATTTGGTTTAGCAAAGGACTAAAAAATACAAGAAAATAATAAATTATTAAATTATTTTTATAAAGTTAATGTTTTCACTAAACAAAGAGTCGTTAATGAATCAGATAACAAAAATAATTGCATCATAATGAAATTTGGTGTTCAGTTTACCAAAATAAGTTCCTAATATATCATTTTTTATTCACTTTCTTGCATGTTTTATAACAAATTCGTTGATAATATCATCATGATTTAGTTTTTTGGTCAATACAGATTCGATAGATAAAATGCCTAAGCAAATTAATTGTTCGTCACTAATGCTAGATCTCAAATTTTTTATTATTATTTTTAATCTTGAGGAAAATCATTCTGCAGATACGACGGTTATTGGTAAGGTCAATAAATAATTTTCGAACAGAAGCAAAATTTGGGTACAATTCAAATAAATCATTTTTAAATAAATATAGTAATTATTATCGTATTGCTGCCTGTAAGGTAAAACTTGATGCCAAATTTTGATTTCGTAAAATAAACCAATGCAATTCATTTTCGTTTGGCGCAATCTGTCAACGGCTCGGGACCTTGTGTGCTCGCACCGTTCGAAACCCTCTCGGGCCGGCCTTGCTCGTAGAAAAGTAATACACCACGAAAAAAGCTCACTGAATAATCCGTTCTTAATCTATGGCACAAGAGGAAAATTAGAGCAGATCGAATGGTCATATAAAAGAGAGGGCCACTAAAATATCATACTCAGTAACTAAATGAAAATCTGTTATCAGGAACAGGCAAGAAATTAAAATTTCTTAAATGAGGTTATTTAATGATTAAAAATATTATCTTAGGTTAAAAGATTTCAATGCTTTTAATCTGAAATCAGACTCTTAAACCGAGAGAACGAAAGCCTCCTTAGCAATTGTTAAGACGCGCGGGTGTCATAGAATGATCCCAGGCTGAAATTAAACCCTACGCTGTTGAAAACATTATATTTTTAGTTATATAAAATCATATCTACTCCATTATTATCCACTTATAAAGTACGGATTTCTATACGGACCGTTTCTCGTGCATCTCTTTCACGTGAAAAGTTTAGTGCGGATTTCTCGATAAATATATTTGTGCTCTCTTCAATTAAATGTACCATCTTATCGTGGAGGAATCACTCCCAACTCTACACAGGACTTGTGACATATTTCGCTGACCCTTTTGTTCCAGGAAAACGCGACACAATATTATGACAACGAGTGCGAATATTCTGCCTAAATTTTGTTTTCCCCACTCTACGCTATCTTTTTATGAAAACCATTCCGAGTGATTCACTTTTTCATTTCAAGAATCTCCGTCCTCTTCCAATTCCATATTATGTTCGCTGAAATTTTCATGATCTGAAAAATTCTCTTCTAAAAAATCCTCAGGTCCATTGTCTTCATTGTCAAAACCTGAATCTTCATCAGTTTCAGTTTCAGCAAAAAGTTTACGTAAGCGTTCCATATCTGTTTCATATGAAGCCGGCTTTGCGAGCAGTAAGTAAATACTTCGATTCGGAAAGGACAGCAATGAACTGACGGACGTTATCAGCCGCGTGAAATAACTGGTCTATGGAACATACAGAACGAAGCGCGGAGTCATTCCATAAACCCAGTAACTGACAAAACGTGTATTAAGGGACGAAAAATTCTGGAAATACTTTCTAAATACTAAGAAAAGGCAGAAGGGGGTGACTAACTCAGCTACTGATAAGGAAGAAATGAACAGGTGGCTATTTTTCAAGGAATCGGAATTTGCCGTGGACTTGGGGTTATAAAATGATCCCCGCGCGTCCTCCCGGTTTAAACAGAGCAATTTTGTGACAAAAATATTCATTTCTTAAATAAATCATATTTAATAACAGTATTTTTACACTCAAATTTGAAAATATCGAATAAAATGAGTACTTTCTCTCCAAAGTGTTCAATAAATCCTGATAAACTGAATAAAGTTTCAAAATTTTACTTCATGTCATCTAAATATAATCTTTAAACACAGTTTTGACTCCGTACTCATTCATTCTCTCATTTCCACGAAGATATGCTCATCTATGAGCTTCAAGTAATATTCTCCAGAAATACTAAATGATATAAGAGAATAATCTTTCTTTCCAAAGTTCATTGAATCCTGAAGCAGTGAAGACAAAGAGTGAAAAGTGACATTTTGTCGAATATTTCTCTCAAGAAGGCCTTGACCTTGTTTCGTGTAAATGCAACGAAACTCTAATCTCTTCATGTCAAAAACACATAATCAATATTGAGTTTCCCCCCTTAATCTCAGGAATATCGACTGAGATAAGCAAATAATGTTTCTCGCCAAAGTTCACTGAATCCTGGAACACTGAAAGCAAACACTTGGAAAATGCTCTCTCTCCTCTTGTCGATAAATTCCTTTGAAAAACAAATTGGCAATATTTGAAATGTAATGCGAATCTTTCTTTGTCAAAGAACACAACAACAGTGTTGAATTCCCACCATCAATCTTAGGAATATCGATTGATATAAGCAAATAATCCTTCTTTCTAAAGTTCATTGAATCCTGATATAACCAAAGTGAATCTTTCAAAGGTGACCTTATCCCATCCAAATTTTCCTTTAAAGATGGCCTTGGCCCTGTCAAGCCTCCGTAGACGGGTGATGTCAGGATTTCCATTTATTGTTAATGAGATTAGGAGAGTAAAAGGTTAAGGGCTCTCTTTTACGGAATACTTGAATTTCCGGTAATTGAATAACCGGCGACACTCGACGAGCATCCACTTACTCGGGACAACAAGACGAACTTTATCCTTTCGTACGTTTTGTGGAGTCGATCGGAGGGAAATGGGCCTTTAATTTTCAAAGTTGGTTTTATTTTGCTCTTGGTCTTATTTTTGTGTCATGGGATATTGTATACAATTAATAGTGACTACAAGGTTACTTTTGCGGTTTGTGTTTTGATGTAAGAGAAAATAATGAGAAATTGGAAATAAAAGATTCATATAAAGATATATTATCCTACAAATGTCTGAATTTTCATTCAATTCCTTTAAAAATAAGACTTTGATTTAATGGATCATTGTTAGTATCATTCTAGTATAGTATCATCTTCTGCGAGACAAAGCGCCAAATAGTTCGATTTGAAGTTTCTGTGATATTCCTAAACTCGAAAAAAAAAATAATAAAACAAATTTTTACATTTGATAAGTTTTGTATATATGTATTTTCTGTGGTTTATTTTTTTTTATTTCTGTTATAAAATTTTGATCAGATGTAACGGAAGAAGGTCTTTATGGAACTAAATATAAAAATCTAAAGAAGAAAGTTAAGGATTGTTTGGCGAAGGATTTGAGGATTTCTCGTCAAATTTTATGAAGTAGTACAGGTCTAGAGATTTCAATTATATGTTTTTATTAAAACTATAATGAAGTCTTTCGAATTTGCAGTATATTAGTGCGAATAATAGGTATTTTAGGATCACCATTTTGAGATTCAAGAGGACTAGTGAATAATCTTGGCTCAGTTAAGCTGCGAGTAAAGCAACGAGTTTAAAGTGAAATACAATACAACCCCGGTTAACCCGACTGAAGGGGTGGGGCGTTTCTGATAACAGTTATTTCGGTTAAGCCTTGAAGATCTATTACTATTTTCTATCTAATTACGTATGTAAGTCTGAAATGTTTGGAGTATGAAATGAATTCAAGATTTAAATTAACCCTCCGTCGGCCGCAATATTCGCACCTGCGAGTTCGGGCGCCATACGCCTGACAGGCACAGATAAACAAGATTGTAATTAAAATTATTAATACCCATTAATTTTAATTTTAGCATTCTAAAATTAATCACTGACCTTTTTAAGGCTTAAAAGAAAAATGTAGGAATATCGTCGCAAAAATGTCTCGCCTTCGCGATTATTTCCGTGCAGTACAGTGCGTGTTTTTTGGATTTGCGATTTCAGGATCATTTCGGATAATCCAGGTTTCGGTTAACCGGGATTTTACTGTATTGATTATACCTTAAAAGCCATCGCGTACATCGCTCGATTAGATGTAAAATTTTGCATGCTTCGACCGTATTTTATAAGCAAGTATATATGTTCGTATCATTTTGTGAATAACTTTGTTTTGAGCATTTTCACATTATTCTCCTTGCTTATAATTTTTTTTAATACCAAAGCTAAGAAGATATTTTCCCCAAAACTTTCAAGTAATCTATTAACGAGACTTCTGGTAATACTTTGTACAACTTAATTAGTTGCAGTATTTTCTTTCCAATGCATGTAATGAATATTATCCCGCTGTAAATTCATACACGTCAAAACAGTTCGATGAAAATTATGCTACAGATAAATAATGCAATGGGATTTCATTTCAACATGCATATTAATTAGATGCATATAATCAACTGTATCATACGAGACATAAACATGGCAACCGATGCTTAGCATTTGCGTGGCATTCGGACAGTTAATATTCATTTGCAAGCAATTAAATGCAATGAGCGTTTGCATTCATTCGTAGCTGATTAAAGTTTCAAATGATCTATTGTTCTTTCAAACAATAACAAGTGATATGTATCAGCAAATATATTATTAGAAGGCTAAAAGTAAATACAAATATGCTAAACCATTTTAATAAATAAAAAATGTTTAAGTGAATTAACATATTTAGAATATAATTTGAACGCCAAGGAATAAATAGTTTTCCTTGCTCTCATAATTATTCTAAACTTTAAATCCTGATTTATTACCACTGAGAAGCTTTCAATTATATTAGCATATTGAGGCTTGCATTATCCAAAACAAATATTATCCTAAATAAATACCACTAGGGCTCTAACTATGAGTTGTTTCATTTACAATTAAACTTCTATCGTGAATTGGATGTATATTTTCAGATATAACTGTTATTTCAAAACAATGCAAAAAGTTATAACGTTGAATTAATTCATTAATTCATGAAATTAATTATTGGAATCGTAAATATTTTGCTATGCAGCAAACCGGTTTAGTCCTGCATAGCAAGTCATACCCCTTTCCTTTGTTAAAAACTATTGTTATTGGTTGTTCAGATTTCTTTTGTAAATTGAACGAAGTTATGGGATGGAAAACCTTGCACATTTTAAGATATGACTATTATTGCTAAACTTTTCAGAAATACTCTAATACTAAATATTCATATAATTATTTAAATTTTGAGCAATTTTCTGTTCATTATACTGGATTATTTTTGTTTCTTTTTGCGGAGAATACAATGTACACTTAGTACATAATCACACCAAATTCTTGGGTGGGTGATTGTTTCCAGATTTTATACAATTAATAACTGAAATGATGGGAAGATACTTCATCCAACATCATGTCGCTAAAATTGCTTTAAACGAAAAATTACTCTCAAAAGCCTTAATAGCTTGTGGCCCTGAAATAAATTGATCAAAATGAACAAACTGATTTATTTTTCAACAGTTTAGAATTGGGATGTTCTTATTCGAAATCTATTTAATATTTAAGTCTAGGAAATCTAGACTTAACTATCTGAGTCTAGGAAGCTTACATTTTAATTTTAGATAATTACTTAAATATTCCTGAGAAATAAGTAGCGCCATTGAATCCATTCTTTGTTATGAAATCGATATTTTCGACTTGTAAAAAAATCATTAAATAATACACTCTTAGGTCTTTCAGTGGATGAAATTTCAGATTAGTCTCTAATGATGTTGTTTACGAGAGATAAGATTTTGGAAGGATCCTCAATAATGTATAGATAATCGAAAGAAAGCTAACTAGTAATCTGACACTTTCATATCTCTAAACCGTTGTCAAAGCAGTACCAGAAGCAACTTTTGCGATATAATGCTATTGCTGATATTATCTAAAGGCTTTCCAGCTAGTTATGGAATATAGATGTTATATGCATTCATGTGTAGTTTTGGTACATCCAAATTTAATTATAATTTTAGAATAATACTAAAATGATCTCCATAATGGAGAAAATTATAACTATTTGGGAATAAATTGTCAGCTCCTTGAGAGAATTGGGTTCTTTTTTTAATATTAGATGTTTTAAGACGCAAAACCACCTTCCTGTAATATATTTTATACTTTGTAAATTAATATCAATTATCATGATGTATTTTTCAGAAATTATTTGAATAAAAAAGGGATTCGTTTAATTTTATTTACTAGCAGAAAATTGAACATTTGGAACTTTCATTAAGCTATTAAAATTAAGTCCGGATAAATATACAGTTTAAAAATGCAAGAACACATCTACATATAATATTTAAAACTCGATTTCATTTGTTTTGAATCAAGTTGCATACACGAAAAATGATTAAATAAATATTTTTTCTTAAAAGTGGATTCTATTTTTATGGGTTTTTTTTCTTGTCTAGGGTCACAGCATCTAAAATGGTGTTTACGCCAAAATTAATTTATATGGTATGGTATCGTCTTTTCGAAAAGAAATCTTCTTCTATATGGCTATTATTATTTTTTGTTAAACTATGAAGTCCGTATCATTTCATGAACTTACTGGCGAACTAACAGGTTAAAGCCTGACATGGCCGAATAGCATTAACCGGAGGAAAAAGGTTATGGGTTCTATACTCTAAGTCTGCTTTTAACCAGCATTATTCAAAAACCGTTGTATCTTTTAGCAAAGAATTCCTCGCTCAGGTTGGGCTGGCTGTTGGACGTTCTTCTGGCTCTCCTCCGAGCAAAACACAGATGTAAGAGAGCACCACCCAGAAGTCCTCCCGGAAGGCAAACTAGCCCTGCCCCCACAAATATTGGAGCTCAGACTTCTAGATCAGATGATACCTAATGTGACCATAAGTCCCGTTTTTTGGCATCCTGTCCCGTTGTCCCCAAGCACAGGTTCGGGACGTCCAAATGTCCCGTTTTTAGAAAGAGACAACCCACGATAACAATTCAAACAAAAGGCCAAAAATAAAAAAAAAACGTACGGTAATGTCTAGTGGCCCGGTGATGACGGATCATGCGCTATACTTGTCACACATATGGCAAGTTGGTCAGAAGCCTGCTATCTCGCACTTAGTTCTAACTACATTACACCGCATGAGGCAACAGAATGAAACACTGGGAATATTTTAAGCAAAAGTCGTTGGGTGGAACTGTTCAAAAACTTTCACGCCAATAATTTAAATCATACGGACTTTCGTATAATTATTGAATATATTCTATATCTGCCCGGCACTAATGCTCTAATGGAGAGAGTCTTTTTTCTTATGAATAAATTGTGGACAAGCTAGGAAACACATTTGCAAGTCGCAATTTATAAAGCAACGTTAATTGCCAAATTTAATTTTAAAAAATCGTGCCAAGTATTTCATTCACTTTTTTAAAAATCTTCACTAAATATACTGAAGCAAAAATGTGTTCTTCAGAAAAATGCAAGATCATATGAATTATTTATTTACACGTGTTTATTCCTGATCTTTTCATTAATAAATAAAAACTGAAGAAATATCTGTTTTATTGAATTTACATAATATTAAATAAAAATTAGTAAATGTCCCTTTTTGAGAGAAAAATTAAATAGTCACTTTAATGATAGCTATATGCTCCAAGGTTCTCTCTCACTGACAGGAGATGCCACACATTCCATTTATAACAAATCGTTGACCCATGGATTTGGCTAGATTTGTTCAACCAAATGGAATTAGAACCTTCAACCATAATTTTGCCAACGGGAGAAAAATATTGCTTTCATTGTAAGAAATGATAAAGAGAAATTTTATTCTTAATAATCATGTTGAAGATTGATTTCGGTGAACTAAACAGGAATTTGAAATAGTTAATTGTCACGTAAATTAAGTAGATTTACTGAGATAGTAGTCAGACAAAATCTCAAGGTATCCTCTTAAAATGGGGATCATGAAAGATAAACAAAATAAAGATGTTACACTTCTGCCCTTTTCAAACATGTAGAAGAAAATATTTGTTCTTCCACTCTAAGCTACAGCGGATTTCATATTCCTTAGACGACTTGAGGGAATCCTTTTTAATACATTAGAGATTAGATACCATACTCAATAAAGTGATTTAGCTTTCACGCGTGCTGAGTTTATTTTTTATATGGAAAAACTAATGATTAAATGAAATGTAGTTGAGTTATATCAACGTCCCGTTTTGAAGCAACCTGAGGACTATTTTAGGACAGACCTCGTAATTTTGTTCCGCGGTTAGATGACGAGGGCGACATCTGCGCTGGCATTCCTAGGGATCCGCGCCACACCAGAGTGAAGACGTTTGAACCACGACGTCAGATTTAACGTACACCAGGTCCACACATACAGCGGCCCTGAGATAGAGCCGAGTTCCTGGTCTGGAAGCCTCCAGTCCCGATGTCGAGACATTGCCAGTAGACCACTGCGGCCACTAAAAATAAAATAAAAACCTCTAAAATTTATTTGATATCACTTTCGAAAAATAGTTGAATTTGGTTCACCATAAAATATTTTTCTTTAAACATGGCAAACAGGCAAATAAGTGAATAAATAAACTACACAATTCTTAGGACGTAACAGTCACATGATAAATTTAACTGCGCATGCCATCAAACATATAATTGCTCATTGTTTCACTCATGTCTTATTTTTTGACGTGAAAACGTCTTTCCGTTCGTTGCAGTGGTAGTCGGTCGAACTTTCTTGTGTGACAAAATACCTCAGATTTGAATCGCTAATAACTACGAGACTAATAATGCGAAAAGAATCCTTGACCCCACAACGGATAGTTAATATCTGTAAGAGTTTGTCGCATAGTATTTTTTACTTGTGACGTCATCGTATCAGTGTAGGCGCATGCGCGTGATTGTTATGAATTCGCTTTACGTATGGTTATAAATAAGTGTAGCTTGGAAACGCGTTTAGCTAGGACGTTGATTCTGGTGTCATTTTAAAGAGTATTACTAGGACCCAAAGTGAGAAAATAAAACTATTTATCAAAACATAAGTAAAAATCCGTATTCAATTGAAAATTTCAAACTCCGCATGCTTTTTTATTATAACATGTAGAGTTTTCTTTTGAATTGTACGAAACATACAGAATACTTGAAAATACGTAAAAGAAACATTGCATTAAAATTTTAAGTCAAAAATTTGAATATTACGGGAAATATGAACATTTGTAGTATATAATGTTTTACTGTGAATACGCGAAATGTAGTTCTATATACTGTCAACAGATGGCGCCCTAAAAAGATACTCTAGACTCTTGCTCTTTAACATGTAGCAAGGGTCTATGGTAGCTTGTGATTTATCTATTCTGTAATCATTATACTGCGGACCCGAACTGCGCCTTTCTCACGTTTTTCTTGTCAAGGTGCAATATATTCTAAAATGAAATAGGCACAATGAATTTGACTTGTACAACATGAGTAGGAATTGACTCAAATTCGTGATTTTTACACATTTTGCTATGAAGGCTTGGATTAAAATGTGTATAATATTAGGACTCTTTCATTGAATATCAGCTGAGTGTTAAATAAGTAAGCTTTTACTGTTAAAGCTGAGATTAAAGGTTAAATACGTCCGAAAAATCTTAATTGTTTCCATAAAAATTGTAAGCAAAAGTCACACATTTCATAACAAGTACTTATTTTTAAATATTTTCTTCCTTTAAAATAGATATAGAAATAATCATAAAATTTAAGAGATGAAACAATCTTACGCTAAAATGAAATGCCAGATATAAATTTTGCAACACTTACCAGAAATCAATTTATTCAATAAAGCTCCCATCATAGATTTTCTCTCTGAGTTTTGGTAGAAAATATTCTATTCGAAAATTGTTGAAATTTCATTTCAAAATTTTCCCGAGATAGAAATAAACGCCTTTCACTTAAATATGACTTGTGATTCTCTGAAAAACGCTTTTTTTAATCCAGGTAAGTATTTTTATTGGGCAGATCAATAAATCAAATAGGAAGGCACTTTGAATTTCCTTGATTTTACATATAAGATTATATATTGATGAATGACATTGAAACGTTGAAGTGTTACTCTGATTAAATTTAGAAATCTTTGAAGGAGTGGTATTATGTCTTTGTATTGATAATACGATTCAGTTGCATTATGGGATTTGATTTGAGTCGAATGCTGAATGCATGTGAATGATAGCCATATCACATCAATGTATTATGTCAGATGGATTGAAATTCAATTAGATTTAAGTTAAGGTAAATGTTGTATAATTCAATGATACAGATGTTTGTAAATCGATGCATTGATGACACTTTGTAAATTTTTTTAACGTTGGACTACGCTCCTCCCATTGGGGTCTCAAGAAGGAAATTGATTCACACGCCAAAACGCCAAAAAACTTGGTATTGGAGATCCTCTATATCTCGGTAACTACATATATTAAAAACATAACTAATGTCATATTTTAGAGATCAAGGGTAACAACAGAAGTTACAAAGAGAAAATTGAAAATCGGAATTGTAGTTCAGCGACTACTGAGTCGCAAAGTTGCGCAAGAATACATATGAATTGGTAACTCGATCCTCTATATCTCGGTAACTACATATGTTAAAAACATAACTAATGTATTATTTTAGAGATAAAGTGTAACAACAGAAGTTACAAAGAAACTTACGTAAACTTAAAAACTTACGAGAAACTTCGAGAAACAAAAGAGTCACGCGAGTAAAGTAGTCCTACGCCTTTAACATCAACGGCTGTTTGACAGCCGCTGATGTTAAAGATAGCCTCCCGTCATTTTTATCATTTATTTAAAGGAAAGCACACTCCTTACAACGAATAAATAAAAAAAAATGCTCTAGAAAACAAAAAGTTGAACACAGAGAATACACAAAATCATAAAACTTTTGCAAACGTATATATAATTAAAAACGAAAACACATAATCACAAAAACATTAAAACTCACTATTATTCTAAATGTAATGTATTTAAAAAAATTAAAAGATAATTTCCAAAAGGCAAGGGTTAAAAAGTCAAAACACGCAAGCACCGAGTTTTCTAAAAACACACCAGGGGTTTAAAAGTTTAAAAACGTAAAAACACACTCGAGATAAAAATAAATTGCAACATTTAGGATAAAAATAAATTCAAACATGGCGCCAAAAACAGAGTACAAAAATTAAAACCTATAAAAAACATTAAAAAAATGGTCGATTACATAAGAAAACGGAAAATCAAAACGCATAAAATTCTAAAATAAATTGTAAAAAGGCAAAATAAAACACATCATGTATTTAAAAGATGCAAACATTTCGATTTAAAAACACCAAGAGACAAATTAAAAATGTCAAGTTCATCAGAGAACTTGTTAAAAATTTTATAAAACCTATATACCGAGAACCTATTAATATAATTAAATTTTGAATATAAATTTGGAAAGGAACTTTGGTTTCTTAAAAATCTGAAAATTATTATATTCCAATTTTTTTGTCACAAATAATTCAGTATTATTTTGAACTATGTCGAAAATATAATTATGAATTTCATCATAATTATATAAATTTAGCGTCAAAATTATCATTGGCTTTGAATAAAGTTCAGTTACTATCGACTTCAAATATACAAGTGTACTGTCGAATCTGAATGAGATTGCATTTTCATAACTATCGCGGTGTCTTGAAGATGATTATTGATCAAATTATATATGCATAATGGTAATTATTTGTAATTTTAATTGAAATTTTCAACGATGTTGTTAGATTGCAAAAAATGCAACCACATCATTTTTCGGCTTCATCAGTATTTTTAAATATTTAAATCTTCGCCACCAAAGTTTCGTTCGTTTCTTGTGACATCTCTGGCAACTTTTGAAATTTAAACGGTAATTTTTAACAGTTTGATTAAATATCTAAATTTTTCTTAATTATTTACTTAGTAATTAACTTAAATATTAATTGCCTTAACATTTTATGTCTTTTCCTTTAATGTTTCAAGTTCATTAAATCATAAATCAAATTAATATAACCGAACTATTTGCTCGCCATCTTGTTCCGCGTATGAATTTTTGTGTGAAGGGGCTTTTGCGTCCCTGACTGGAAGAATTCCTTTGTGTGATTTTTAAATTTGACTGGTCCAGACTAGCTAGAAGGTGGTGCACCTTCGTGGGAGCCCGAGGGACGTTGGGCCTCTCGGAGCTTGTCCCTGCAGTTTTTTCCGTTGGAAAAAGGAAGGAAATGGTTCGTTTCTCAACGATAATTTGTTCCATGTCTTTCTGCAAATGTGATAATGGTAAAGGTTGAACAATATCAACTGGATCGATCTTGATCTGTTGTTTCCGTTTTTCTGTTTACGCTTGAAAGGAAGCCATCGTGATACTTTTGTGGTGTTCTTATAAAATAATTGAACAGCCTGCCATTCGAAAGCTTCTTCTCCGTTATGATTGTGAAAGTAAAGGAAGTTCTGCGGGAAGCATTTGTGAGCATCAATAATGCAACTGAATTACCAATAGTTCATTCGAATCTTGTTCCTGTTTAATCGCCGGTAAATTAACAAAGCTTTGTGTATTGTTTCATCGTTAAAATTAGTGCTGCATAATCTTTTGTGAAAGAAACTTTTTTCGAGTTTATCGTTATGCAAGTAATAATACAGAATCATACATCTTGTGTCTCAAATAAGCTTTCACGAGAGAATAAAGTGTGCACTGTGCATTGTCAACATATTACAATTTTTCTACTGAAGCAAATGTTTCTTAGATTTAAGTAGTTTTTTTAGTATCTTTTTATCATATCGAGCCTGCAGTGCTTGTGTTATAATGTGTAGCTACATTTTCTGTTTTATTTGTTGTTTTTGATAGTTTGGCCGTGTGCATCATTTTTGGATATATCTATTTGAAATTGGCGGCAGTAATTGGTTTAATTTAAACAATTGTTAAATAAAAAATTTAAAATTTTGATTCTGTTTTAATTTCTCTAATTGTTTTCACAATTGCAATTGTACTAATTATGTTTTCAGCTATACGTTCATTTTGGCTGCTAATATTTTTCAGGTTCCTGACAAGGTAGGTGCATTGTTAAGGTGCAGCAAAATTGTATTATTATTTGTGTTTCATATTTTCAGCACCTAGTATTCATTTAATAATTGAATAAAAAATCTAATTTTAACATCTGGCACCAATACTAGTTTTAACATTTATATTTAACTACCCAAGATTAACAGATGTAATTATGCTATTACAATACTATTGTATTAACAAACATACAATTAACCAAGATTCACTGAATCTAGATAGCCTGTCATCTTTGCATACCGTATATATATCGAGGATGGAAGCTCGTATAAATCAGTCATACTGGTTCTCGATACATTTAATCGGAGTATCCCGGCTTATTTCGTCACACGGCTGCTGCAATTACTTGGGCTGAAAAACAGAAAATCTAACCTTTTCTAGGTTAAATATCAGCCCGGAAGAAACTTTAAAGACCCAGATGACTGGTTTATATTTCTGCGGTAGTTGTGATATTTGTTGATAGCATACCTTTAACAGTTGTTTTTGCATACTCCAATCACAAAAATGAACAGATTGGAGAATCAAATTGATATAGCCACATAAATCTGCAGGTGAAACTCTGCAAACTTATTGAAAGTCTAATATCTACAATAACATAAAGAATTTTGAACTGATCAGTGGAGATGTGAAATGATATACAAATATTATATTGTTAGATATGAATGCTTGTACAAATTTTCCAGCATGATATATACAAGAGATGCACATGTTGACATCTCTTATTGAAAGATATTGTGAAGCATAAAATATTGATAACCACTTGCAAAACATTTCAAATATAGGTCAGGGAGATAATCTATTACATCAGCCAGAAGATTACCATTTGGGCTTTCACCGTTAACTCGTTATCAGTCAAAAACTTGAATATATCAACGAAAATAGTTTTCTTTTCTTACTTCAAGACTCTAGACAATCATCATACAATTTGCATATATTAATACTGAGAAATTGTATTTTGTAACAACCGAAATTGTGGGTTGAATGATTACTAGATACAAATTTAGCTCCTCTGAGGAGTTGGCTTATGAAAATACATGGCTTTTATTTGTGTCTTTCTAAACTCAAATTCTTGCAATAATATTTTTTAGAACTATAAATCCTGATTAAAAAAATATTAATAATCTCTGCAATATAAAAATGAATATTTGAGCTCTAATAACTAAATACAAACTAATCAGTTAAGGAACAAAAATATCATTGACGGCAAGGCATTTAATTTTTCTTACAGATCTACAGAAACAAATCCCGAGTTAACGATACAAAGTAGTGAATAATACAGTTCTTGTATCTGTAATGTTCTGAATAGCTCGGAATAGTTCATGACATTCTTACTGTATTTGGAAAGATCAATTTGAGCTTCGCTTTATTGAACAAAAGCAGAACCTTTTCCATAATAGATCTGTAAATGGATACCCTTCTTTTCGCTTTCTTGATATAGTCAATAGATTGCTTTATTTTTGTCTCTAAGTCAAGGATTGCTCTCAGATATCCCACTAGAGTAATCAGAGCTTTACACGTTTCCGTCATGAGGACTTTGTATTAAGCCGCTGAGACAGAAATTTCGCGTTAATAATTAGAATCGAATTCCTGAGTGCATAAACATTTACTGTTGTAATTGTCGTCCGTAAGAGGATTTCCATCGGTCAAAAGTTTCCCTAAACGTCCATACTCAAGAAATCAAAATAATTATATATTTCAATAAAGAAACAATAAATTCAGCACGTAGCAGAAACTGTAGAAATTCCTAAATGATTTTTTATTACAGAAATCAAATAGATACACTAATGTACAATCCAAACTGAAACAATCGCCGCCTCTCAAAATGAATTTTAATTTTTTAAAAATAATAAAATTTAATTCTTGCTTAATCTGTCTTTAAATAAAAATACATAATATGGCAAAATATTGTTTCCAACATAAAATAATATCTGCTAGTAAAAAAGAATACAACGAATTACCTCTGAACCGTCATCAAAAGAATTTGTTTAAAACGAATTTCGAAACTTACTGTAGCCATTTTAAACATACAGTAATGAAACATACTATTGGAGTAAAATATTCTACAATAGTGTATTGAATTTATAGTGTATTATAAATGTATTCCAAAAAGGATAAAATATCAATGTAGACGAAACATACACCCATTTAATTATCATTAATTCGTTTAATTACTCTGTATTGCTAATTAGTAATTTTTACAGAATCTAAATAGAGTTAAAACATTTCTAATTGTCTTCTCACACCTAAACAATATTTTTTTAAATATATGCTGAAAAAAAGTTATAATGGAAGCAACTGCTTTTAATATGTTCTGAATAAATAGAAATTACAAAAATAAGGACTGAATTATTATTATTTAAAAGAAGGTAATAATTTTTTAATTAATTTTTTGTTTTTGTTGTATATATTATACATTGTTTTGGTCCTAGATCAGTAAAAGAAAATCAAGGAAAAACTGATTTTTCCTTTTTCCAAACGTTTCTGTTTGTTGTTTATTAAGATACAATCAGTTTTAAATGCCTATTTGGATATGCCTAAACTACAGCAATCTACTTAATAAAAGAATTAAAACAATTCTGTTTTAAGAAACTAAATATATTAATTTCAATGAAAGAAGTTTGTGTAAAATATGAAACTTTGGTAAGAAAAAAAATATTTTTGAGTGAACACAAGTACGGTAAGAACCTTTTCTGCATCATCCAAAGTGTCCGACAACATTTCCCACTATTATTATGGATAACAGAAAACTTATCGCGTGAGTATTGCAATAAACGTTCGTTTTATGATAATGAATTCTTCCGTTTATTTTTTTAAATGTAAAGAAGAAATCAATACACTTGGTATAATGCCTGCGTCTTTTGGATTAGCATGCAAGTGAAGAACGTTTCCTCTCAAACCAGTGTAGTTTATTGCGTGTGGTTTCCAACAGATGTAATCTGTAATGACCTTTTTACCAATAAATTGTCGTCCGATTTTTCTCCTGCGAAATAGATGTTATCGCTGACTCATGCAGAATATGGGTATTTCTATGGGTTATTTCTAATGAGCTGAATTATGGTGGTCTATAAAACTTTTTAGTATGAAAACCTCATTTTTGAAGTTTTATCTCTATTTAAATAAGTACAGTGGAATAGGTTTAATTTTAGCCTTTATTTCTTGTCGTTTTATTTATCAATAACTTTTTGTTTAGTCACTCCTGAATTCTCTTTCTATAATAATTTCTAATGTATTTAGCTGTGACTGAATCGTATGAGTGCTCTAATAAGCTACATACCTTTCAGTGGCTGTATGCATGAATTAAATCTGTAGACTCATATATGTGCTAGAAGGATTTCAGTTACAGTCAACCTAGAGAGCTCTTTTTTGAAATTTTAACTAGAATTTTAATTAATTAAAAATTAAGCGAAAGTTTGGCGTCTTTCCTTAATAACTTTAATAACTTCCAAAAATATTACAGCACAAACATTTTTTTCACCATTTGAAAGTGCAAAAAATTAATTACATTTCCAATGATATCAATTATATTGCCGTACAATGCTTTCAATAATTTTAATAAATTGAAAAAAATCTTTTTTGGCATAATTTACAACAATACTTTTCATTGTTGCAACGCAATTCAAATCGGTTTCATTGCTTAAACAAATATTTAATTGCTTGTTTCTCTTTCATTGCTGATAGCTGAAGTAATATCCTAATTCATCTTGCTTTCATATTTTATTTCATCAAAATTTTTGTGAAATCTGTAAACCAAGCTCTCTGAGATATTGCGTATGCAAATAAATATATCCAGTAAGCTGAATGATTGTGGTAATTATGTTTTCATTCTTTTTCAGCATCTTTTAATCCAGATAACATGACGCTGGCCATAAATTGCGCTGCGCCATTTTAATGCTGAAATCAAATGCATATTTTTCAAGAGCAATAAGAAATTGAAGATGGATCCGACAACATGAAATTAGATGTCATATTTTCATGGTCAGTTATTTGACTCGATTAGGGACATTTATGTACACAATGAACATGAAAAGGTGTGTGAAGGCCACTAAAAGGACATAGTTTAAATATATATCACAATCTGAAGTTTAAAATTATGTTGTTAAGGGAGCCATAAATATCAAAATATGCATAAGAGATTCAGTTGAAATCATATTCCCGGCAAACAAGTTAGTCGCCGAAGGCCGCTAGTTCTTAATAATATTATGTTGAAAGTTAGCCATTTAAATAATGAGTAAAATTTGCGGTATATGCTGATTTAAAATGTATACGAATATAGAGACTTCTAGTAACATAAAAGTAATATAACAATCACATGTAAGTTAATCACTACCATAAAAGAGAAAAAAAAATTAAGAAGGTTGGTGAAAGAAATATAATTTTAACTTAATGCTGCCTATAAACAGTCAATGTTTAAAGGTAGGAGTATCTCAGGATTTCCTCCATGGTATATTGCACATAGTAGGTGTCAAGCATACAAGTGAACAACCAAGTTCGCTCATTAGTTTCTGTGTGCTCATGTATTTTAAACGTCTAATTAAAACCACAAAAGTGAGAATAGTGTTTTGAAAATTCACAGCTATACCACGCCCAAGAAAAGCCGAACTGTAAGGAGTTTTAAAGCTTATTCATCACAAAAAGACCAAGCCATCATGCTCACTGATGCACATTTAATATATTCACAGGAACGAGCGTACTAGTACTTTCTTTGCTGCATCTTTCTCTTAAGTGGGTCATTCACCTCTGTTCCAAACTGGAATTTTTGGAACACGGGAAGGAAAAAAATAACGCCAAGTTCGAAAACTTATAAAATTTGGAGTAAATGGATTCGAAGTTGAAGTGGTGAAATTCAAAAGAACTTAAAATCCAGAAAATCCGCGATTACATAATTCTGGAAGACTCGATGCGAGGCTAGCGGCAAAATAATAGTTCTGCCTAGATTGGGACTTCTGTGTCGAGGCTAGAATAAATCCTGAAATTCTCGTGAATGCGAAGAAGAGTGGTGGCAGGAATTTGCAAGGATTTGAACCTTATTCAACAAACGTTGTAACATTGAATGCGTTCCTAATATTCTCTTGTTAAAATGGGTGAGAAAACTTCGTCTTAGGACAGGGCATAGGCCTCTCGTGAATTCCTAGTGCTTAGAGGAGTAGATCCAGACTATCTCCTTTCCTTACGTAAAGTACGCGAGGCCAAATCTCAAAATCTGCTACGTTTTTACTACATGTAGTGATGTCAATATTACTTCTTTACAAATGCAGGTATTCTTACGATATTGTTGAGGTAATAAAAAAGAGTTAAAACTCCTGTAAAAATATTCGAGACATTTAATCTGCACCGAATACTAGCAAATTCTGAAAGTAGTTTCAATCTGTTTAATCAAGCGCGAAAGTCTGTCACATGAAAAAAATATAAGCGGACAAATAAAGAGATGTGAACTTTTTCTAATGAGTTTATGACAGAGCATTTGAAAAACGTTGATCTGGCAAAAATGTTTGAATGTGTCACCTCTGAAAGATGCAAGCCGAAAATACATTTCGTAGGTACACATACAAAATTTTCTAGTTCGAAATTCGAATCACATTTTGGAAATGGTATTGTGCCAATCTTTGAGCATCTAGAATAACTTTTATCTGAAAAAAACTATGATTGAATTAGATGAGGCAGATTTGCAAATTCCTGGATCATCTCTGAACTAGCTTGAATGATAGATGTTGAAATCTGATGACTTGTTATAGGTAAATTGTAGTAGGTTGACTATATTTAAATGTATTACAGTTTATCGATGAGAATACTCAAATGGTATATTTCTCTCAATGAAGGCTTAGAGCCTTTCGGAATGATATTAGGAGCGTACATCTTTATTTGCTGGTTAAGTGGAGGATATAAATTATTATATGGATATTGCTGATTACAAGATTTGAAATAAGCTCTACAAAATTTCATCTAATTTTCTCTTTCGTTGTAATTTTAACTTTGCGGTGTTCTTTCAGGGATTATAATGTTTTCAATGTAAGATATGATTGTATTTGCAAGTGAATAATAAACTATTCGGCTTCTTTTAAGATAAATTGCTTGAAGTTTTGTTGATTACATCCTGAGTAAAAGTTTTTGAGTCAATGATTAGTTTGTGTTCTTAGCGAACTCAGGATTCACTTCTCAGCAGTGTTTTCAGACTTGTAAATACATTATCGTTTCTTAGTTACTTCTGTATTTTACTTACACAAGTTCGTTTTTATGACTTCGATCACGAGAAACTATCGTTAGAATTCGGAATATCGCATTTTATTCTTTTTCAGTTTCGATTTTCTTCATAACATGAACCATCTTCATTGACAGTATAATTTGATTTGAGATAAGAGGCTATAAATTTTGTTTTGCCGTGAAATATCAAGATCTTTAAGGTTATTTTTAGATGAATTAATGATGAATTCCATTGTTTATGTATATTGTTGCAAAAATGTAATGTCGCTTTCCTGCCTGACTAGTCTTATGTTTAGGAAGAGAGTTTTACAGGGAGGGCCGGGCCTGGACCCCCGACCTTGGCGACTTGGCAACAAATTTGATTCAAATCGATGATTCCAGAAAATGCGACTCTTTTCTCGATATCTCTATTAGTAAAGAAAATACGCTTGAATGTACGAGAAAACTCCATGTGACGTCATGGCCTGTCGGGGAGAGTATTTAAGGACCGCGCTTGGATCAGAGTGTTGAGTGTTGATCGACTGAAACGACTTTGAAGTTTCGTCTGCAGTGCGAGCTAGAAAGCTGGTGAGCTGAGCGCTATTTAAAGTACTGTTATTGTCGTTATTAGTGATTTACTTACTGTTTGTGTTACTAAATCTCAAAGTACTGGACTGTTATTACCTGTCAATTGTTGTCTGTTTACGTACCTAATCTGCGCAAGACCTATCGTTTCCTGTTACATGTGCTTCGTGTTTTCCTGCATATTTGGGAATAAACCTTCATTCTCCATTATCCTGCGTGTTGATCTGTTTACACCATACACCCACAGAACGATTTTTGTAACAATATTGTCATTTCCTTGAGACACTTCTACTGTAAAATTACCTCAGCCGACGTTTAAGGTTTCAATACAATTCGAATTAAATTTGTTTTTTTCTCACATAAGATAGAAGTAAATATTTAAGAAAATTGTCTCTTTTTTATCATAGAGTGTCATTTCCTTAAATCACTGTTTACTGAATTGTAATTCAGTTGATAGTTGAAATCATCAGTAACAATTTTTCTTATTAAAAGCCTAACGTCGAAGTTAATCTTTTTTTATGCATTAGAACAGGGATTCCCAAACTTTTTCCCTCGCGTACCCTTTACTATCATATCCAGCCCCCCACCCAACCATTCATCTATGCAAAGAAATTTTTATTAATAATGTCAAGGGTTTAGGTTAGCTTAAGATTCAAATGACTTAAATTAATAATATTTGCAGAAGTTAGTTTTGATTTTACATTTTATTCCATTTTTAGCATGGTATTAGTTCAACGCCAAAGAAAAAGAAACCAGTTTTGTAATAATTTCGTTTTAACTTAAAAAGATAGCTAAAAATTGCACTTCACAATAATCAACTATTCAAGTGGTATAGTTATTAAATAGCAAGTATTCACTTGGAGAACAAAGTCCTGTTAAATTTTTAATCGCTTATGTTTCTTGTTTCCAACATTAACAATTTTGATTCCTCGTACAGCAAACTGGTCCTTCTCGTACCCCAGGTTACGCGTACCACAGGTTGAGAATCTCTGCATTAATATCAGAACTAAATTTCTTTCGTTTTAATTTATTGGATCCAATTTCCTTTTTAAAAAATTGCACATCATAGTTTAGAATATTATGATTGTGGTAATTTTTCATTTATTAATAAAATTTTCATTATTATTAAATTTCATATATTAATATGGACCAATTGGTTATATCGCTATCGACTGATGCCCAAACATAGACCAACATACTGGTCTCACAACTCCAACCCACTCTCTTCGTCCTTGGAGACATTTTCCACCCCCGTCTTGAATTACAATTTGAAATGGGTGGACGGGTTTTATGAGTCTGAAGAAAGTGGGTGCTGTAAGACATCAGAGTAGGAAGCCCACACAAAAAGAGAACATGATATTCTTCAAAAGCTAGGGTTCCTAAACTTTTACAACACGCGATGCGAATTCGCAAGGAAAAAATCTTTAAACATTCATTCATTCAAAAAATTTTAATAAATGCTTAGGAATTTTCTTTCTTATATTATTCATTGTAGCTTTATTTTCTAATCGTTTTCTTACAACGCCTCACGTTTACGTGATTTTTGTTTTCATCTGCAGATTGTTGATAAATTTATTTTCTACTGTGTTATTCACTCTTAAAGGAGTATTCTTTTATAAATTTCGTTTTATTAGTAATTATTTCCAACTTTTCATGCTTTACCGTGTAAATAATAACGGATAATTTACTCGGTATTTATAATGGAATAATTAAAATAATAGACTATTTTATAATTTATTATTGTAATTTTCAAGAAATCTTATAGCTAATTTTTTCTTAATTTGGTTACCAGACGGCACCTCTCGTTTGGAATTGAAATTTTATTAAAATTAATATATAATTAGATACTTCAGTGCTGAAAACATCACAACATTACCGTGTTATCAAGAGCACATCCCTGCATAAATTTTCAAAATTTAGCACGTCAGAGAGGAGTGAAAAACTGATTACGAAATTCCATCTTGAGAAACATGACTGAATTTAAGTTTAATAAAAGCATGTAAAAGTGAAGAAATAGTTAATCATAAACAGCGAGAGATTATCAGCTTAAAATAGTTGTTCAGTGAACTTAAATTACAAGTTTTAAGTTAAGGTGAGTTTCTCAACTATTTTTGCTTGGAAAGAATCTGAATGAAAGTGGCACGATTAATGTTTTTACTATCCCGGAGCTCTTTCTGTGCTGCTTCATTTATGAAAGTTCTGGGAAAAAGGATTGAGAGCCTCGAAACTTTCAACCCGGAATAAAAGATACTGCCATCAGACAACTATTATCTTATAATCTTATTGTGTTAATGGTTTGTGTTTTTGGACCCAAGGTAGATTCTTCCTTGGTTAAACTACACCATATTGTGTTATTGTTATAGTTAAAAAATGATTTACTTAATTAATGCAATAAATAAGCTAAACTCAACTGAATATCTTCAATATTCTATGAAACGACTAAACTCAGTCTTATTATAGAAGTAGACCAAACATTTTTCTAAACTTGTTCACTTTGTTTTCTTTCCAGATGAAAACTGATAAATATTGTCTCAAATATATAAACATTATTAATATTTTAATATGTAAAAGATGAGTAAAATAGGTTACAGCAAGGATTCTTTTAAGTTATTATATAGTTTAAGTTGATATTAAGAATAGTTATAATATATTTTAATATAATAAGTTGAGATTAAGTTGATATTGCCGAATTTACGTAATACCCCCGTTAAATGTAAAATTTCTACTCTATCTAGACTATTGTAGACTATCCTAGAAATCTCTAATGTATTCAAATTTCATTACGAAGTTTATTAATGTAAACACAGCGCACCTGATATGAATTTGCAACGTAAATCCAATTTTACAAAATAAATGAAATATACATACCAGTTTTGGCAATCTGCCCACTAGGTGGAATAGTAAATGTGAGCTTTCTCAGTGAGAAATGGTGTCTGATATTTTTGAGAAGTAACCAAATATTTTCCTAGACATACCTTTATGCATGACCTAGACCTTCAAAACCGCTATCTGAAAGTCAAGGTTAAGAGTTAAAAAGTTAGAAGAGGTAGAGGGGGATCTGTTATTTATGATTGTGTTTGATATTTTGTAGCTCTTACTTATTTGTTAGATAAAACATTATAAGTACAGTTACGTAATTTCGAGGATTAGATTATCACTAGAAATTTAAAATGCAAATTTTGCAATTTGCTATGATAAATTACAAACATAGGAAACATGTTTCGAGCAAATCCAATTATTATTCTATAAGCTGCCCTCCTTTTGGACTACGGTATTTTCATTCGGAGAATTTGATTCTGCAGAAGGAAAAGTGTGAGTGCATGTTTGATCTACAGATTGAGAAATTACTTCACTACTGAGTGCCTTTTTTGTGAGTGACGAAAGATTGGCTAGATTTATCAGTACAAAACTTTGAAATAAGATTTTTCACAGTCGTATGAGTTTGTCAGAATCGTGCACTTTAAGAGATTTGGAACATTTTCAGGTAAGAGATAATAAGCAAGAGCAAGATAAGAGCATAAGTAAAAGAAGTTTCACCAAAGTGGATACAGATATTAAGAATAGACAATAAAATAATCTAGTGGAAAAATTATTTCGTTCTTTTTATATTATATTTTTATATATTAATAAATCAAAAATTATATTCTTTTATAAAAGTTTTGAGCTTATTATTTAGGTAAGCGATTTTTGGAATCAAAAATTTTTGAAGCCTTTATTTATAAAATGTTTTGATGGAAATCACACTGAAACAAGAGAGTATGTGTAACTCACGTATACATACTTCATTTTGATTTACTTGCGTTAGTTAGAAGCGAGTGATACAAGAATTGCGTAAGCAGTTTAAAAATACACTTAGGAATAAGAAATTACGGACACAATTCCATGCGTATTATAATAATAAACAATTCTGTTTACGTTTCTTTATTTATATAAAATTATTTAAAATCTATGAAAAAATTAAAGTAGCTGAATCATAAAATTAAATTTAAAAAATACTGCTTCATAGTTGAAGGCATCTAATGTTGGTTTCACTTAAACCGTGGATTTCTATGAATGAGGCACACACTGTTAATTTGAACTCAGTGAAATGATTTCTTTACTTCACTTTACACTACGACACACCCCTGACTCCAGAGATAAAAATCTCCGGTTTGCAGTTTGGATGAGTGCTAAAAGTCAAGAATTTTAAAATAAATGCGTCGAATTTTATTTTAGGATATTGTATGGTTCGTTTATAACTGATAGTTTATTATTCGCTTTTTATTTCATAATCTTTAAAGCTCCTTTTTTTGGTGTTGGCTTTGGTAATCCAATTAATAAAATATATGACTAAAGTATGCCTGTGAAAAAGTACAGTTGCAAACAAAAGCAAACTATTTAATATTCACCCAAGCGATAAAAAGTGTAAATATTATTCAAAAAAGCATATTTAGTGAAAAAAAAACAATATCTAAATCATGAATTAAGCTCTATATTTTGTGTCTTGGTTATTATTTTGGACATTGAACTGCCTTACTTTCCTAGATGACTATAAAAAAATTATGAAATCAATCACAACAATTTTATCGCGGGATTCATTTACCGTTTTATTTATCTTATTTCAAAAAAAGAAAAAAAGATTGGTTCAATGTAGTTACCATTAACGTCCCATTTCGAAGCAGTCCGGCAACTTCTTAGGAACAAGTCTCGTAATTTTGAACCGTGACCAGATGGCGAAGTTGAGACCTGGCTTGGCGCCTTTTTGCAAAGGTCTGCATCTCACCAACCGGAAGCATCAGATTTAACGTTCACAATGTCCAAAAAACATGACGGATCTTTGGTAGAATCAGGATCAGAAACTGGAAACCTCCGGTCTCGAATCCGAGACCTTATCACCAGGCCACCGTGTCCCACTTTTCTGGGAGTATCAGTGTCAATATGTTGGCGCCTGGTTAGAACATTATATTCGTCGAAGTTCAAATTAAATGTCTCAAATAATGGCATTGGATGTAAATGCATTTTCCCTCTAAATAATGGCTCTACATGGACAGGTCGGACCCTTGTGCAAAAAGTTTCACAGAAATTAATTCACTCTGCATCAAATGACAAATCTAACATCTAACAGAAAGTTATCGTATGCAGTGTATCCTCTTTCTTCCTGCAAGATGTTCAATGGCTTTCAAAACCTAATAGAGGTGGTACATTTAATGTTTATCACGTGAACCCATTAACTAACTAACTAACCTCGAGTTTGATAGCTTGAAAAATTCATTACACACATTTTCTGAAAGGCCAAGGATATATTCTGATGTTTGTCATTCAGTTTTTCTTTTACTTGTTTGAACAATTCTTTTAGACTCTAGAGAAAGACAGATGTACTCTTGTTTTTCTCAGCTTGAGTGAAGAGTTCGCTTTTAGCTGTTCTTTTAATTCTGAGAAAAAGAAAATCACCTTGCCCAGTAATAACATGAAAAGAAAAAAGCATGAGTCCATTTAAGTGATTAGGAAGAATAGATACAAAGACTCTTTTTAGAGTATTTTTATTTTTCAGACTTTTCTGGGCTTAACATTTCGAGCATAGTTGTTTTTCACTGTTTGCTATGCACTTGTGATCGGCTGCTTTATTAAGATTTTACTTGCCTATAAAAAGGAATGAACTGGAACAAAACACTTTATATAATATTTTTTACATCATACTCCTTTACATTAGTGCATTTTATTAATACCAGAAGTAGTCTTAAGTTATTAATCAATTAGAGAAAGGTGGAAATAAGACAGCTGATAATTTAGCGCAGTATAGCTAAATCTGGCGTTTTCGCTATCGATCCACACAATATCTATACCAACGAGCTTAAAAAGTAGCATTACATTTTTGAACAGCAATCATTCGGATCTTGTTGTTTAAATAATACTGCATCTACTTTAATATGCATTTCACGATTTAAACAAAAAAATAACGTGCTTGTTTTCCTTCATTCTGGCATTCAAAGATATTTGTAAACACCTTTTGAAAGGAAATAAACCAATAAAATCTTAAATTTCCAATAAAACTAATACCAAAAATAAAATTTTACCTGCAAACAAAGCAGAACTACAAGCAAAAATAAAAATCTCCTTACAAAAATTTCCCTCACTGTACAATCTTTTCATGTCACTTTAAAATATAATCCCAAGAAGAACTAGATATTGTTCAAGGTCCTTGAATTTCTAGTTATTGCTTCATACGTGACCTATTTCTTTTAACAAAGGTTTACCTTTATATTTTGTTAAGTAACTTCATTTCGCTAAAGTTCTTTTTCATACTGGCAACAAATAAAGAAGCACTCGTCGAAGAAATGACAAAATATAGAGCTGCCTTATTTTGTTGACAGAGGAGTTCCCTCCATTCAAATGCCAAAACAAAATCCTACCTTTCAGAAGTTCCAACCAACTGCACTTTATATCCGGGGCGAGATTTTCTCTTATTCCTTTCACGTTCGCACCGCAGGATGTGTGAATGGGTTCTTTGCAGCTGCAATAGGCATCACGGCTGATGGAAGGGAAGATGCTTCAGGCCGGCTGAGGAAAATAAGCGTTCTTTTAAAATCAGCGATTCTCAACTTCTATTAAAGATATTATTCCTGTTTTAAATATTTTTACTAATCCTCTAAGAGATATTTTTGCTGGCATGTTTGGAATAATGTATTTGCCTTCAAGTTTTTGTTTTGCTATTTGTGAAAACAACTCATTGTATTTTTTTTATATTTTTGAAGTTTTAAATTGACTTAAGCTTAAGTTAGTTTAATGTACTGAAATTACTTGAGGGTTTTTTTGGGATGGGCCTGGTAATTTTGGACAGTGGTCGAAAGACGAGGATTAAGGGTTATATTATAAGTTTGTTTAGGAAACAATTTTAAGAAACTGATTTGATGCTGAGGTGTTGGTTCGTTTTTTCACGTGTTTGCGATGAATACTCTATATTAGAGTTTATCAGATACGACAACACTTTAATTGCGTTGTTCTTCTTCCAATTATGTGTGCGAAACACCATGTGTGGTAAATTTTCTGTGTGTGTATCGAGCCAAAGTCCGACTTCTTCTAAGCTCATATATAGGGCAGATACTCTTATTCTTATTACTCTCATAATAACCACTTCTATCTCTATCTTTAATAGTAAAGGAGAATGTGTGTGGTGGTACTCTACTGGGCAAACAGCTGGACCTATAACTATGAAATCTGGCACAAACATACTTTGTTGGGAATATGGAGGTGGGAGTCATTTTTTTATTGAAATTGAAATTAAAATTTTAATTCATAAAAGATTAAACGAAATTTTGACGTTTTTCTTTGATAATTTCCAAAAACATTACAGCATAGAAATTATTTGTACACCATCTAAAAATCCAAAAACTATGTATCAAATGGTGTCAATTAGGTTGCCGTCCAAATTTTTCTCTAATTTTAATAACTTTAAAAAATATTTGTAGGCATAATTAATAGCAATACTTTTAATTGTTAGAATAAAATTTAAACCGGTTTCATGGTTTAAGCAAATATTTAATTGCGTGTTTCTCTTACACTGTTAGAAGCTAAGGCAATATCTTAATGGATTTTACTTTATTTTTTTATTTCACCAAATTTTCTGTGAAATCTGTAAACAAAATCCTCCAGGATAAGTATATTAAGTAATATATCCAGTAAGCTGCATTATTATGGATGTTATGTTTTAATTCTTTTTGTCAGCAGGTTTTAATCCAGCTAACATGCTGCTGGACGTAAAATGTGACACACCATTTTAATGTTGAAATCATGTACATATTTTGCATGAGGAATAAGAAAGTGAAGGTGGCACAATGTGAAATGAGATGTTACATGACACGGACAGGTAGCGAATCTATTACGGACGTTCATGTAGACAATCAACAGAACAGGTGCTAAGCGACTAAAAGAATACTGGGTAAATGTCTATCACCTTTTGAAGTTTAAAATTAATCTGATAAGGGAATTATGATTATCAAATCCTGCATAAGAGATTCATTTGATATTATATTCCCGGCAAATAAGCTGGGGCAAAGGCGGCTAGTAATTCACAATGAGCTTAACATATATATCTTTTGCGTATAACTTTCACGGTAAAAAGAAACAATGAAGGTATTTGTTATTTTATAATAAACGTCACGTTTCATCGATTTTGTTCATGACTGATTACACTCTATCTAACAATTAATTATTTTATACAAAATTTCAACAATACCATTGTTAATACCATTTTTCTGAATTAATTATTTTAATAAGCAAGAAATATCCATTTATACGACACTCAATTGCTTTATTGTTTTGGCTGATTAAAACAAAGAACAAATTTTTCTCTTGTTATACTAAACTGTTTCGCTTATTTATAAAATCATTCTGCGTTTAAATAAATTAAAATCTGTGTACCGGCACCATTACAGAATTAGTGTAACATAAAACTTGAAAACAATTTAGTACTGCAAGACTGTAACATTATTTCAGCAAATTTCTCAAAAATAAACCAACCAACATCTAGTATTACAAAATTCGGCTTCATTTCTTCATTTTTCAAGTGTATATTCTGTTATTTGAGTACTTTTCTATAAATTTACTAAGTGCTACATTTTTTGGCTAAATTGTGTGGAATTTAACGATATTCAAAGTGCCCGCAAGGGAAATGATCATATACCTACGCAGGTTGGGAAATTGTATCCGATAATAAGGCTAAGAATGTAATAGTTTTATGCAAAAATTGTTTACAGTAATAAAAGATCGTTATTTTCTTCGTGTGTTCATTCATTGTTTAGAAAAGAGATTGGCAAAGCGAGTAAAAATAATTTTTATTATGTTTCCTTGCATTTCAAGCGACTATATTGAAACATTTTTACGAAAAAGCGGCACGTGCCAACTCGATCGATAGATTCCATGAATTGAAGAAATAAACTTTAAATTCTCTAATTTTCACTAACAGAAAACGGTTCTCTGGAAGTTTCTTGAAGAAGCGTAAACTGTATTACTTTTAATCTGTCTCATTTTCGTTCTTTTTTTTTCTTTTGATACTTGAGCACGTTTACTAATAACATATTTTTGTTCCATTCTCTCGTAGCATTTGAAGTTTTGGATATAATTTATTAACTAACTGCAAATAAGAAATTTAATCATCTTGAAGTAATATATTTGGGAAGAAAAATTTCATACTACATTATTGTAACTTTTTTATTAGCAGCACTATCGCTTTCAAATTCCTCTGAAGAACTTTATGCTATCGATTTGAAAAAACTTAATTTCTGGTAAAGGCAGTATAACGTGAAAAAAATTGACGGCGTGAAATGACAATAATAAAGTATGATCTCATATATTTTTCAAAGAAAAATTAAGTTATTCTGTAAATATTTAATGTAAGCACTTGACTTTATATAAATATAACGGGATTTGTGAAAAATAAATGCATTAATTCTGAATTTATTCTTTCAGGTTCAATTAAAAAAATAACCGACATATTTTTTTCTAACTTTATTACAACAAAAGCTATTGACTCATTTAATGAAATTTCAGAAAGTTTTCTACCTAGAGTAATTCCACTTCTTTCAAAGTTATTGTGCCTGAACGTTTTTGCTCAACTGAGGACACAGATTTCTGCAAGATTTATCCATTTCACACCATTTAGCATGGAATGGTGAAAAAGGAACAAAACCTATAACAGTTGTTTTTCAAAGGAAAATAAACAATAAATTTATACCATTATTTGACTTTTTCTTGAAACGAAACAAAACCTGGAAGCAAAACAATGAAACGAAATGAATAAAGTTTTCCCAGTTTCAACTCTAGCTACAAATTTGTCAATATTTTCACGTCCTTTTAAATTAATACCAGCGAGTACATTCTCTTCCTGCAATAGAATTGTTAAAAAAAAATTAATCCATCCTATTCGAATTTCATAGCATTCAGAACAGCATTCATTAGTCTAGAGAATCCTAACTCCACCTTTCTTTCCATTTGTAACCACCAGTTTTTGGATCTATTTTAACCACAGTTTTACAGGCTTACTATTCCAAACTGTTCTTTTATAGTTATTGAAACAGTTTGAAATATTTATTCAATATTAGTTCAGTATTACTTTACTGTACCTTCTCAACATTTTTTTTATTTGAAGTATTATTGAAAAATTTTTGCTAGTATTCAAAATTAACAATCAAATAAAGTCATCTTGGAGAGAAAATTCATTTTGGTCTGCCTGTTTAATAGATTTAATCAGAAAAATTAATTTTTTAAAATTCCCTACTACTTTTCCAAATATGAATATTTTCGCTTCAAATTTGTAGATTCACTGATATATATTACATAAAACTGTGCATGGATTTTAAGATGTATCTAATATTCGATAAAATATAGATTTTTTTTACTGTATTATGTTGTGAAAAATGTGGAAATTAAGCAGTAGCTCAATTAATTTCTTGCATATAAAAATACTAAGCAACTGAATGCTTATTGCTTGCCTATTATTATCATATGCATAACGATAAACATGCAAAAAAATAATTTAAAACTCTATCTTAAAAAGGAAAAAGTCTTCACATTTTGAAAACATGAAAGTGAAGAAAGTGCAATATAGAGAAAAACCCATTTAAAGTTGGCATTTGCAAATTTTTATCATTTGTACTCATAAATAAAAAAAATTAAATGAATTCTGAAATATTATAGATATAAATTTGAAATTTTGATACAATAAGTAGAAGGACAAAATAAAAATAATAAATTTTGACCATTATTTGGATACTGTTTCCCCTTAAAAGTAATTTCATTTTGCATATTTTGGTATGTAAAAATAATCAACTTGAACCAATTGCAAACTGCTTATAATGGAATAAATAATTATGGATAAATGTAGCATTAATTTTTATACATGTATAGTTTGGGGATAAAACATTTATCCCAAAATATGAATTTTGAATTAGTTCCTATCGCAATATTGTATCAACTTGTGATTCGAAATTGTTCAATACAGCAAACTTGTCTAATTCGAATTTGTGCATAATTTACAATACAGTTGTTGCATTCAAGATGCTGTATGCTTATTTGTTTAAATTATTATCTAATCATAAAGTTTTTAAAATAAAAATTATTATAATCATTTCCTGTTTATTTCTTAACTCCATATTATTTATTATAGCTTTTGCATTTTGAAAATAAATATTTATTACTATTTTTGGCTAAGAAATTGTCATTTTCACTTGCGGTACCATTTTTTTTGCATCCATTTTTTTTTAAATTCGAATTTTTCTTGTGGTCCCATCTGCTTCAAATCAGCCAACGTTCATTGCATTACACAAACTAATTCAGAATAGCATAGAGTCATAAAAATAATACCTCATGATATTTATTTTTCAAAGAAAAATGAACTTCTTCCGTCAGCGTTTTATCTTGTTGTTCCACTTTTTCTTTTAAAGAAAGAAAAGTAGGGAAAACAAGCAGTTAACAAAATGAATGAACTTTCCCCTTTTTCAACTCCAGTTTCAAAAAAAGAATCCGGTTTATCATCTTCTTGTTAACTTGATCCCATCGACTTCGATCGACTCATTTAGCGGAATTCTTAATAGAGTTCCACTAAATGAAAAGTATACACGATGCGTAATCTCTGTTATATGTCATTTCATTGAGTTAGTTTGATTTAGCGAGGGTGTTGATTTAGCGTGATGTCTGGTGTCTGCTAAAATGAAGAACGTGACAGCTCTTTGCAAGAAACTATATATAAAAAAACGGAAAAATAAAAATGAGATCTGGTTCTTTTCTCTCATGATATTGGATTTCTTTTTCACGCTTTATTTTGCTATATATCCATCCATTTCCTTTATCTTTATTTCTAGACCATGCCATCAGCCACCAAAGCAATCTTTTTCTGTTCACTTTAATCTCAGAGAATAGTGGATAGAATCTTAGGAGAGAAAGTTCTATCGCAGAAATAAACTGGCTTTAGCGCTTGAGGATTAAATAAAAACTATTCCTGCATAAATATATGATTCTTCAGAATAAAAAAGAATTGGGAAATCAGAAAGATATGAGATAATTACCTTTTTCTGTTATATTCCTCTCATTTCTGGATATTTTTATTCATTTGTGTTTTTCAAAAAGAAATGGTTGAAAATTTAAGCCTTCGTTTACTTTTCGTTTTAATTTTTCTTAGTTCAATATTTTTTCTTTGAATACCTACTGACATGGATTGCTAATTAAAATAAGGCACGATTCTTCTGAGCGGAGGTTTAAATTCTTTTCGTTTGTGAGTTGATATAATATCTGCATTAATTTTTAATAATTTACACTGAACTTTGGCATTATTAATAATGTAGGTCAAATGCTTTTTGCTAAAAATGGCAATGATAATGTCAGAACACGACAGATAAAAAGTGATTTGCTTAAAAATGGTTTCAGAATAAATTTGCAGATTAAAAATGCTTCAGACGATTTAAGTTTATGGAATACTAGCCACCTTCGGCGACCAACTTGTTAGCCGGGAATATAATTTCAAGTGAATCTTGCATTATTTTATATTCATGTTTCCCGTAACAACGTCAGCAGATCGAAGTAGATATTTAACCCATGCTCTTTTAGTAGTCCTGCATCTGTTCTATTCATTGTCTACATAAATGTCCCTAATGGAGTCAAATAACTGACCATGTCATGTAACATCTAATTGAAAGTTATCAGAGCCATTTACACTTTCTTAATCCTCTTGGAAAATATGCATTTGATTTCACCATTAAAATGGCGCAACACATTTTATGGACAGTGGCATGCTTGCTGAATTAAAAAATGCTGAAAAAAGAATGAAAATATAGCAGCCATAATCATTCAGCTAACTGAATATATTTCTTCATATACCTAATATCTCGTTGAGCTTGGTTTGCAGATTCCTCAAAACATTTGATGAAATGAAATATGAAATCTAAATGTATTAAGATATTAACTCAGCTTCTTACATTGAAAGAGAAATACGCAATTAATACGTATTTGTTAAATCAATCAAAACGGTTTCAATTGCGTTGTAAAAATAAAAAGCATTGTTGTAAATTGTTCCAAAAAAGATTTTTAAAAGGTTATTAAAATTATAGAAAAAATGTACGGCAACTTAATTCATATCATTGAAAAGGAAATGTTTTGTACTTTTAGATGGCTTGAAAATGGTTTTTGTTCTGTAATGTTTTCAGAAGTTATTAATGAAAAACGCCAAATTTGGCTTAAATTTTAATTAATTAAAATTTAAAAAAGGGCTCCGAAGAGCACATTCCCAATCTTCAAACATTTGTGCCAAATCTAGTAGCTCTAGGTCCAGCTCTGTAGAGGACCAACACACAGACACACACACACATTCTTCTTTATTATTAGTATAAATTTAATTGCATACAGAAAAAAGAAAATATCCTTTATTTTTAAGCCTTCATCTGTTATATATTTTTTTAAAAATATTCACATTCTTGAATTCAAAATTAATCATTAATTGCAGTACTGTTAATATCCTTATATTCTAGAAAATTTTTTATACTTCGTTTCACAAACAAAAATGACTTGCATATCTCCCATACGGTTTTGGCCTTGATTATGAGCGTCAAATTTCGTGATATTCCTTAATGCAGTAATGATGATTTAATGATTTCTTAGAATTTCGTCGGCAGATTTAAAAAAAATTAAGCTTCTAAATCCAACTTGCGAAAATTAATCAATTTACAATAAACTCATGAAGAACCAAAGAAAAAAAATCTCAATCTTAATCCTCAATATTATATTGTAAAATAAATATTCTAACGTACATTTTGCTGATGTTTCTTGTGTCAGTTTTAGTATTTATAAAGCGATTTTTTTTTAAATTGTATGTGTACAACCTAAACTACGGGTTTCCAATTTGCGATTTGTTAGATTTTATGTCGTTTCAAAGAGACAAATTAGCGTGAAACATGTTAGTGTTTTAACCTGATGAGTAGAAATCTCATCTGATTTGTTAACCACAAAACGAACAAAACACCACGCCGGAAACAGTCGCAGCTTTTTTGTCGCAATATAGCATACTCTTATAATGTAACCATTATAAGAGTATAACACGCGATATCTTAAATTCATACATCAAAAATTATATACTATTCCTTCTTCAAACAATTTTAATTTTACACATTTTTAAAATTTTCAAGGATAGTTTTATAACAGTGTTTTTACTAAGTTGTTCTATCAAATATAGAATGATTTTTCATTTTAAGGAAGGAATCAAAAAGACGGTTTTCCTGAAGGAATATACCAGTTGCCTCATAAAAAATCCCGAGAATGTTTAAAAATAGCCACATTTCTATAAAAATGAGGAACCTAGAAACCCCATTTAATTTCTTTGCTTTTTTTCAAGGATAGTTTTTATAGTGTGTTGCCTACAATTGGATATATTAAACATCAGAAATTTTTCATTTCAATGTAGGCAAAAAAAGTACACGATTCTCTCAAAGCAATATGTACGTTTTCTTGTAAAAGTCGCGACATTCCTTAAATATATTCACAATCCTTTCAAAATAAAAAGCCAAGGAGATCCTAACATAGAAAAACACGTCAAACCGAGAAACAGCATATATTGAGAAAAAAAGCAGAATTCGAACAATATTAGCCAAATATTGTACTCCAAATTGAAACGCTGGTACGTGCCTAACGGTCGTTTAAAAGAATTCTGCAAAAGTATCTTTGGTACAACATCAGATAAGAGTGCAACAGCAAATTGGTTTAATTTCTTTATATTGTTGGTTATTTAAATGCTGTACGAGAGATATTAGAACAGATCTCGTAATACTGAACTGCCGTCAGAGGGAGATAGTAACATATTACCTGACATCCATCTTTGCAGAATTTCCGCATTTAAATAAAAAATTATTGTTTCTTGTTTCACAATATCTACGGCCTTTTCCACTGTGAGAGGTCGCATATTATTATAACTTGTCTTTATTTCTTTAAATAATTTATCTTTATTTGAATCAATTATTCATATATAGATAAATTGAACTGCCGTCAGAGGGCGATAATAACGCATTACATGACATCCACCCTTGCAGAATTTTTATATTTAAATAAAAAATTATTGTTTCTTGTTTCACAATATCTACGGCCTTTTCCTCTGTGAGAGGTCGCATATTATTGTAATTTTTCTTTATTTCTTTAAATAATTTATCTTTATTTGAATCAATTATTCATATAAAGGTAAATTACAGTTCATACAGAGAGATATCTTAAAGTACATTTTTAGACATGGACTCTGGAGAGAATTAGAAACGGAGGACAACAGAAAACCGTGTGGACATTCGCCTACCTATAATTTTCTTTTGCATATAATTTATTGAACAGATAATCACAAAGGCGTTATCGCCCTGTCGTAGCGTTCGGGTAATCTGAATGATAATCATCACGACTTAAGTTCCGAAACTGAGGGTAAAATCTTAATAGCCATCGCCGGCCACGGCCCAACACCTATCCATAGAGAGACGTTCCGTTATCAGACTGGAGGCAACTAGGCCTCATACCATTATTGTACCTACCAGTGAAGCGAGACCCCGGTTACTTATCTGGTGGTTTCTCATCCACATACTCGAGGCCACGGTGGCCTAGTGGTAAGGTCTCGACTTTGGGGTCGGAGGGTTCCAGGTTCGAAACTCGATTCAATTGAAGATCCGCCGCCGTATATTGGGCCTGTTGTACGCTAAATCATACGTAGTGGCTAAACGCTCTCCCGTTGGTGTGGCGTGGAAGTTTGGAGAGAGGGTGTCAGCTCAGGTGTCGTCCTCGTCATCTGACCGAGGTTCAAAATGACGAGGTCCGTCCCAAAATAGCCCTCGTGTAATATAAAGGTCAAAACGGGACGTTACTATAGTTACTATACTAACCAAACTCATCCACGTACTCGCGGTGGATCCCAAATGGGAGTATTGAAGAGATAAGACATTATTCGCGTTTAATGCTACAAAAATGCAGAAAATTTAGTAACTGGTATTAAAATAAGTCTTCGTATCTGGAAATTTTGATCAATAGAAAGGAAAGTATTTTTTGTGGAGATGATTATGTCAAATCTTTAAAATTGCTGTTTTTATTGCTATTCATTTTCGAGTTAAAGAGAACCAGATCTGATTTCAACCATATCACGATGGCGTGGTGTGAAGGTTGAGAAGGTGGTGTGCCTCTTTTATGTCATTCTTGCCAAAACCAAACTTGCTATAACCAAAGTTCAAAATTAAGAATTAATTATCCTGAGGGAGTAAAGCATTGATTAGGAATTCCAGACTGCAATAAATCAGTTACAGGTTCGGGACTCAAATTCTAACATTAAAGCTATAGAAGACGATTGCCATATAGTATCCCAAATACTGGAAGCTTCAGAGAAATTCTATTGAAAGATACTCTAACGGTATCATAATTTTTGAAGCAGCGAAGTTCATACTTAGGAGGAAAGACAAATTTCACTCTGTAGAAAAAACTAGGACTCAACATCTGACTAGTCATAGATATAGTAAAAATTAAAAATAAGCTGCCATTTTATTTGTTTGCTTCATAATTACATGTTGATTTTCTCTTATTGCAAATGAGATGTCAGACGGGTTTTAAAATGGAACATCATGTATTTATCGATGAAGAAGGAAAAGGTTGGTTCGTTAAGTGACAAAAAATTACCGTCTTACTGTCCTACCGCCAGGAGAAAAACCCTGAGAAAATAAACGAGCCGAAGGAAGGAGAAATACGGATATAAAATCAACCGCAACATTTGGCAAACTAAGCGCACTTCCTTTAGGCGAGGACTTCATTTTCAAACGAAGTACAAAGACAAATGAGACTTCCGCCAGTGCTATCTACGCCAAATGAAATAAATTCCTTTCCTTCACACCCAAAATGTGGTGGAATATCCGTTTCCATAACGACCGCACTGGCATGTCTGGTGTCTAGGGTTTTTCTCGTGGCGGTAGGGCAGTATAAGAAGCTTTCACTCCGGTTTTAGCGTCATCTAGGTGTATGGAAGTCGTAACAATATTAAAATCCGCTTTTGCACCAATTTGCCTTCAAATTATAATTTCTTTAGGGATTAGATTTATAATTCTTAAATATTGACATAAATTTGTTGGCCTTCAGAACAAAGGCAAAATTTCTTCGTAACGTGATGAATTTAGCTTAACTTTCTTTGCAGATGCTCAGTTGCATTATTATGAGATGTAGATAAATTCCATGAAATTTCATTTTGTTCATTTGACATTAAAAAACGCACGTGTTTACGAACATTTAACAGGCCCGACAAATTGGAAGTTTAAAAGGAAGAAGAACTTGATAAGACAGATTATTTTTTTCATTTTTTCATGTGTTTTATCATACGCTTTTTTTAACGCATTGACAAATATTGATTCATGGAACACAAAAAAACTCTTATTATTAACTCTTTACGCACCAATTGCATTCTTATTGTTGTAATAAGAATGTAATTTCTTAAATTATGAATACCTTTTAAAAATTTTTAAATCAAGTATTAAGTCTCTGTGTGTTTCTAAGATAAACGGCTCTTCTTCTTAGGCTTAATGAAATGTCTAAGAGGTCAGAATTGAAGTATGGTTGACTTGTCTCATACAATTGAAATGGTAGATGGGTTTAAATAATTCCAAAATAATAATGTCTACAACAAAAAGTTAGAATTTTAAAAGAAAATAAAAATTTTATATACTTAAATTTTACTTTTAAAGTCTGTCATGATACAGTTGAAAACATAATTAATATACTTTCATCACGAAGAAAGTTTTCTACGTAAGAGAAAAATGTAAGTATTATTGGAGTTTATTACGAGTTTTTGAATACCTATTTTACATCGCTCATTTCATGTTTGTAAAGATGAAATTGTATATATTTCTCGATTTTGTATATTCTCGATATATTTATTTCAATATATATATATTTTCAAAACTTCAATTAATTGTCAACATCTTCATTTGTTCTCTTAAATTAATTAGCTATCAGTTAATCGATAAATTTTATCAGATTTTGACTAGTAAGATGGTGAAGTTGCTAAAATTGATTTCATGAGTTCAGTATATTTATAATAATGAATTATAAATTAGAGACTAAACATTAAAAAAATAGCTTAACCAAAAATTTCTTCTTTTTTAATACATAAAAATGGGCTTTTAAAAATTATTTTCCATTAAGTTTATATTAATACAAACTATGTAGGGGAAAATCGGGTAAGATGCCGACCTTAAGCTTTGGGGATTTTTCCTGACTTCAATATTCGTTGTTCGAGGATTATTTTTTCGTCAAAATCTTCTTCAAATATTCATTTTAAAGTGGAATTTTTAAAATTATGTTCAAATTTGAGACCCCAAAATTTCATTTTAGAAAAAAAACTCAATTTCGTCATTTTAAGCGACTGTGCGTGTAAGATGACGAATGCCTAATTTGCATAAACCTGAAAGTGAATCGATGCTGCTGCAAACGCTTAATCGAAAAATTACGACCCTGATATTTTATATTAATTAATGTATTAATATCCATTCATAAATTAATTTGAGATTCAAACCTTAAGAAACGAAATCAATTACAAAAATCGCATCGCCATGGGCTTGGATTTCGTCTTAGCCAGTACAGGTGGAATGGGGCCAGAGCTTGCACATAGAACAATGGAATCCCAATTCCGTGTTTCCTTACTCACTGCAAACGATGCATTCTTCATTATCGAGGACCTCTGGATCCAGATTGTCATTAGCGTCATCGTAAGGAAATTCATGAATGAATTAAGTCTTCAGACTCAGAACAATAGAAGTCGAGGTGTTACTTAGCAACTTTTTTCTTTTTTTGTAAAATTTCTAGAAGGTTTGTTGCGTTTAGTCTCATTAACTTCAGACTTGTTCAGCTGTCAAAGTTTTCGTTTATCTTTTTTTCCCTTCTATCTCCTTCTTAATGAGATACTCATTGTTCCCTGAAGTGCCAGTGAGTTGCAAGAAGGGCAGGTGGCATTCAGGTAGCACGACGAGCTCCTGAATCAGCGTGGAGGGGTTCGTCATCTTACCCTCCACCCAATTCGTCATCTTACCCAACATCGCCTTTTTATTTCGAAAAAACATTGAAGGACATCAGCTCATTATAAAAATTAAAATAATACATCATTGAACAGCTTTTTATTAGCACTTTGCGAATATGACATGTATAAATCAAAAATACTTACACCGTGAACACTCTCCCCTACGAAGCACTAACCAAAATTTACATTATAACATCTCTAAAACACATTTCCAGGTATTATGAATCAATTGTGCGGTTTAGACACTAGCTAGCATTTCTGCTTCCTGGAGAGTTGAATTTAATAAATGCCGGAAAGGAACGACTGTTCTATTTTCCAGAATATCAATAGTATCTAGTTTTCTCAAAAGACGGCAGAGACAGTCCATATTTCAATAATAATCGCGTTAAATGTGTTTGCAAAAAAATTCGCGCTAAACATTAAAATTATTTATATGTCGCAATTAGATAATTATTAATACATATTTAATTGCTTAGATACCAATTGTTAATTTAATGTTGAAATAAATGAAAAATAGGAAAGTATGTTAGTTAACAGTTAATATAATTACTCTTTAGGCGTAATTTTTGTTTACCCGCACGATCATGCGTGTTCGTCTTTATTTGAGTTCACTGTCCGAAAATCGACTTCCTTCCTGTAGTGTCTTCTCGCGTGATCCGATGCACACCTAGGTGTTTTCTTTCGACTGTATCACTAAGTAACGGCTTTAAGACTTGAAATGGGTGCTATATTAAGAAGAAAAAAATGTAACTTAAAAAATACATGGTTCATTTCCTTTCACCGAAAAATGAAATATTTTACATATAAACAATTTTTCTGCTTTTAACTTTTTTTCAAGAGAGTTTCACGAAATATGTCCCACGGCCTCCAACGGTTTTCAGTATTCCTCGAGAAACTTCCGCAACTCGCATTGTCTTTTTTACCGTTTCAGCACTCAAATGTGACAAGCTCAAAGTATTTTGAGGGATCTCTTTGAAAGCTTCGTAAAAAAGGAGATTACTCACAGAAAGTTCCACACTAGAAATTCCCTCTATCATTGAAATCCTATCTTCCTCCTAGTTTACTATTGGGGAAGCAAGAAGAATTTGTTGTCAGTACATGTATCCGTAATTATTCAGTTCCGACAAAGAAACTAGGTACAAAAGCCGTCAAAACTGACGCTATGATCAGCTATCACGTATGTACATCTGTCCTAATGATCGTGGGAAACGACGGGCGGTCCTTCCTTGAATATAATCAGTATAGGAAAGGAATGTGCAAAGGAATAGATATTATCGGAGGAAGTACAGGGAGATTTTCTAAAGAATCAGGGAATTGAAAGGGGCCATCCGACATTTCGCTGCAATTTCTATTGTGCAAGAAAGAATGGAAGGCGCACAACCAGATATTCTATGATCCGTGAAGTTTCATTTGCCTTCTAAAAATACAGGAGTATCCCTTATTTCAGAAGAAAGCACTTCTAAAACTCGGTTTGAAAAATGTGAGTTATATTTATGTTTATCAAAAACTAAGTTTTGTTTCAAAAATTTTCATTAAAAAAATTTAGTCATTAAAATTGTAATTTCCTTATTTACAAATATCTTTTTTCTTATAAATTGTTTATTACGATGCTTAAATATTTGTTTCTTTAAGTAATTAATATTGAATGAAAACTGAACCATGAAGAAATAAATTTAGTGAAGCTTACATAGATAATGCCTATCTCTTATGATAGTACGGGTTCACGTTCACAAAGAAGAAGCCTAACCCGCACGATTGTAAGGGTGCCGTCCTGCGTTTGAGAGACATGCGAAATTTTTAAAATTATTTTTTACAGTACCATTAGGATCCAAGGCTACCTATAAACTATAAAAAAATTAAATTTTAGGATGAAAATATGTCAGGTCTTAAAAGGCTATTCATGCTGTCTCAATGATAGTTTGTTCTTAAAGTTTATAAATGGTCTGGAAAGGGTTTTTGCTTTTAAATTTATAAATACATCGCACCAATCACTCGACAATCCGGAATTGGTAGGAAATTTCAGATTTTTTTATTTTAAGTTTGCTATTCTGTCGCACCCATTGTTTTACACGATGCTTAATCCGTTCTGGGCCTTTTGGCTAATCTTCGTTATGTCTGTGATCGTCAGACTTTTTGTAATACAATCATGCCAATCCTTTGTTTCATAATAGCAATTATTGCATTTCTTGCATTATACATAAATTTTCTGCCAAAATGTTGAAAATTATGGAATTCAAAAATCATACGTTAATTTTCTTTTAAAAATTTCCATTTAAAATAATAAAAAATACAACATTTTAATATTTTTATTTTGAATTATACTTCTTTTGCAATCAGAATGCAGTGTTCCCGAAAGATCTTAATAATCCTTTTGTATAAATACCAATATTAGTCATCTGAAAAAGCTTAGTTTTTAAGAAGATATATTTATCCTTATAGCAACAATACAGCTTAGTGTATATGTAAGAAAAGAAAATCTCTAACACCTGTTTTCAATAGGCTTTTACATTTTTTTAATATTTATCCAGATAATGTTGGTTCTTCATTTTTTGTAAGAATGTTAAAATCATGTGCAGCAAGCCTAAGATGACCGCATGATGATAAGCATCTGATGACCTCTTTCTAATTCTCAGTTAATAGTATTAAATATTTCAAGAAAGTAAGATTATGATTTGATAGCTGTAAGTCGGATTCCTATAAATCGTTAGGAGTCTAGTTTATGATTAATAATCTGTCGTTATCCAGTACGATCGGCTTTTTGATCCGTGTTACATTTTTCATTTGTATTTGTTAATGATCCGATCACATTAAGCTTGACCAGTCTTCGGCTTTATACCAACAGAAAAATAATCCAACGGATATATTTATAAATAATACTTCAAAACTGTTTGTTGCAAAGAAAGATTTTAATTCATTTTTAAAATGTTTCGAAACATTGTAAACTTCGGGTATTTTAGATCTATTATTGAAATCTCATTTATTTTTTAATGAAGTTACTATTTATTTAATGTATAAAGTGAAAAATTCACTGTATTTAATCGGAAGAGTTAGTTAGGTTTATGTTTTGTTTAAAACCTGCATTAGAGCTATTTTGGAAAGAACACAGTAACTGTGGACGTTGGTCAAATAAGAAATTCTGAAGCATTGATCGGCACCTCACATTTAGGACTTCTCGAGCTATTATATTTTAGTAATTAAATTTCAAATTACTAAAAAATTATAATATAATTTTAACTCGATATGCACTTTTCCATTTTATTTGGACCTTTTAAGGCCTTCAAATCTCCTTTATGTATTTGTTAAATGTGGATGCTGATCTTTATATATTTGACTGCACCGATAGTAACAGGTTTCATATAAATAATACAGCATATAACAAATAAAAAGGATTGGTTAAAAATTTAACTAGCAACAATAAAGCAATTTCTAAACTTTACCTTGTAGTGACAGGATTTGAATTGAACTACCCTATAATAGGGCAATATTAACAAAATATAGAAAAAAACTTTGAAGAAGTTTCTTCCTCTTTGTTTATATCTGCTTTAAATTATTTCATAGTAGTGGCTGGTGATTATTATGTTACAATTGCAAATCCTCAGATTGAATTTATTCTTGCATTGTTAATTATAAATTGCTTCAATTATTTCGTATTGCGTTTTTGTATGAATGTTGCCTATTTGTTATTGTCAATTTACCATATTTTTTTGTTATTTATCTAAATTGAGTGGGGTTATTTCTTTATTAATAATTTTAAGTTTCCAGGTAAGGTGAGAATAGCGTGCTTTTTTCCTCTTTTCCGTAGACTTGTATCAAACCATAGAACCTTGGATTTGCCTGGGATGATATTGGGTATCTAGATAAAAAATATATAAATCTTTCACGCCACACCAATGATTCAGGCTAGAGAACAGTAGTTGTATAAAACAGTCATAAAATATACTTCCACTTGTAATTTTATAAAATAAATCATAATTAATATTAAAAATCATAGTTAATGTTAACAGTTCAAAGAAAGTGCTACAGGATAGAACATATTTGTAAAACAATTTATTCTTTCGTAATTTTACACTACTGTCAAAATCCTGCTCCAAAGCTGTAAAATTCCTCCCTAAAAATATATTAAAATATTCTCATTTACTCTGGAATGGGATTCTACAAAGTGATATGACCAATCATGCATTGAGTTCACAACTTAGGCACCCACTCTATGAAAGAATTGCCACTACATGAAACAACCAGTTTCGGTTGTTTGAATATGAAGATTTACATTCAAGCAACCACAACTGGTTTGTTTCAAGCAGTTCCTCACTTTTGAAAGTACTGTACGTTGAAAATTCTAATATTATTAGCTTAAGCATTGTTCTTAAAGCTGAAACCTCAGCAATCATAATTCCTTACCCACAATTGCATATCGTGTTAAGGAACGCACAGATATATATACTTAGCACACTGCTTCCCTCAGTGCACTTCGAAATGAATATTTAAATCCAGAGTACTTTGAAGCAGCTGAACGAAAATTGAAATCTATGTGATTCAAACTCGCTCCACTCTTTTGTTTTTACTTTTCTCACAGAATTTTCAGGCATGCGTAAGTCAGACATGCATATATTACAATTTCAGGGTTCGAGAAAAGCTATTATGGGAGTTAAAAGACTTGAAGCAAAGGCAATTTGCATAGCCATTTTTTTCTACTTCCCTCCAAGTTTTCTCTTTACTGTCAGTAGATTAGTGTCAGAAAGAAAGCGTTAGGATGTTAAGTATTCAGGAAGTTCTTAAAGTGCAAAGCTAATGAACTTCTACTGATAGACAGTAGGAGAATATATTTAGTTTTGATTAAAAATGCGAAAAATTACGAATTTGAGTTTTCAACTGAGAAAGGTACTTCAAATGGTTGCTATATTCATGCTGATTAATTTTAAATGTTATATAGGGAGCAAAATAGATAATTTAAACCTCACATGCAGACACTGTTACACTATTTGAATTGATATTGCCAATTGCGTACTGTTGTTTGTTTGTAGCAAAATGTATTCTTTTTTGTTAATCAGCTTTAGGCAAAATTCTCTGCAAGTCTTATTAAGTACTTATGAATATAGTTTACAATAGAAAATACATTGAGGTTAAAATAATAATGAATTTGAGTTGTTAAAGTTTAGAAGGTCTAATTTTCAATATTTAAAAAGCGAGTATAAAATAAGAGTTAAAATATAAGCGGCTTCGTAGTCAAACATTTAATTCAATTGTATCGTTTCCCGTTTCTAAATCATTCTTCTATTTCTATAAAAGTTTTGTCAATGGTGAAATTTATACAGGGTTCCCACTTAAATAAGGGCCAACCCCTGTTAACTTCAGAAAGACGGCAGTTATATTCATGAAAGTAGTGTCTAGGTATAGTAAAACTGCTATGCACTATACGATAAACCTACTTACAGCACCATCTCCTGGAAAACTCCGGAGGCAATGTTCCTATCTCAGAAACAGTACGAAATAGAGGGAAAATGTTAATTACAAAGCTTTATCGATTTAGTACAAAACGACACCTTGTAAGCATTAATACGAAAAGTAGAACGTGTGAAATGCACTTTTTGTTCGCATTTTCCGAAATTATGCTGTTACAAGACATGGACAAAAGGAGAAAATGTTATTTTTCGTGCAAAAAATGACATAATTATACTTTTCATGTGGGAATAACTCAAATAGCAGATGTATGGACCTTTCCGCCAACATTGCAAGATTTTCGATGACGCATTACTGTTGCTTGTGGTAGCGCACCAACTACATACTAAAACGAGTGCAAAGGCTCAATAAAAATTACTTTCATTAATTATGATTTCTGTAAAAATATGCAAATGACCATTAAAATTATAAAAGAAAGGTTTTTAACTGCGTGGAATTTTGAGCTTGAAAGAAAAAATTCCCATAATGAAATGTAAGATATTGGTTAATTGAAAAAAAATCTAGCAAATTTTGAAATTATTTAAAGGACAGTTAAAATACGCTTACTGCTTTTTCCCCCCAAAATTCATTGCCTTATTTTAATTCCAAAATTTATTGCTTAATTTATTCATTGCTTTCATTGTCCAAAATGAAGCAATGAATAAATTATACAAAGCAATTCAAGGTGAATAAAATGTGAAAATAGTTCAAAGCAATTACATAAAAAACATTCTGATATGGTACAAACATTAAAAATAAAACGACATTGATTCAAAGAGAAGGAAATACTTCAACACCAATAAAATAGAGAAGATTTCAAAATTTCATTGTGGTACTGACTGATTTAAAATTTTAAAATCAAATTTATATAATTTCAAATGTGCTGAGAGTACAAATTATATCATTAAAATAGAAAAAACATCTCTCCTAAAACATCGTCGTTCAATTATTTTTTTCTCAACCTTCTTTAAAGTAAAAATTTGCTCCTTCAAATGTAATTTTTTAAAAAAATAGATAAATCAAGAACCATTTAAATTCTGACTGCAATTCATCTCCTCTAGAATAATGTATTTAAATCATTAGGTTAGTTTCAGTTCATTTTGAATTATCCGAGACTAAAATCCCATAGAGAGTTAATTTCTTTAAAAAATGAAAAAAAAGTTTTAGAACACTTTACCTCTTCCATAAATATGCTTATGACTTTAGTAAAGCGCATTAGGGAAGTAAGTACTACTACACATTTTTTTTTATTTCGCTTAAGAATATAATCAGATTTGCTTAAGGTATTTTAATAAGCAGCTAACAAGCATTTAACCATCAGAAAATCCGATCTTACTTAATTTTTTACTTAATTCTTTTTAAGAACAAAAAGAATAGCAACTACACTTTAAGACTATTACAAGCTTAAAGGCTGTGGTTGTTAGAGATGAAGGTAGTCTTATGATAGGAATAAAATACTAGCTTAACCTTCAAACTGGATATTGAAAGTTAATTCTTTGTTTGCAAACAAGCTTTAACTTTCCGTCTTTGATCAGTTTCAGAATATTTATACGGAAAATGAAATCAGAAAATTATATTTTTTCATTAACAAATGGAAATGTCAGTCAAATTAACTTTTACTAAAATAATAAAACTCGAACAATAGTTATTGTACAGCATCTCTCTTAGATTATGTCACTATTAAATTGTTTTTTTGTGTTGCGTTTATAATTTTAAAATAATAAGATTGATATCTTTCCTGAACTAAACATTAATATCCTTGTAGAATTTACTTTTTTAAGTAACTTTGAAACGGAACTCTCAAAGTATGTAAAGTTTTTTTAAACATGTAGTAGTGGTATAATATTTCTTAGCAATTTACGTTTGGAGATAGCTTCAAACTAAGTCTAAAGAAATAAACTCGATAAACCCAGATGTACTTTACAGAATCTCAATATAACCATCAAGAAATTACTCCCGCACTGCCTTAGTATCAGAGATGACTCGGCCGCCGCGAATTGTAATTCCGGCACTGTGATCGACGCATTATATCCTCCATTACGGGCGGACCATGCAACGACTTCTCAGGCAGAACTACGACCCGTCATCTACCTGGTGGTAATTCAACCCCTCACCATTATTGTACCCACCAGGCGAAAGAGAACTTACGTATTTATACGGAAACCTATCGTCCCTATATTTAAGGTGTCCCCTGGAGGGAAAGAATCTCAATATAAGTCAGTATTTTTTCCAGGCATGATTATTTTATATGAAAACAGAAATTTTAATTACAGTTTCTTCATCTTGTAAAATTTTCTTTGGCAATTAATTTTCATACGCAATCTTTTAGTAAAAATTGTTTGCCATGACAGCACTATTAAAACTGCTTTTTTAACTTTACCTATGTTTTAACAAAGTTGGATAAAGAACTGAAATTTAGACATTTTTAATCACAAGTCATTCAACAGCAAATGCAGTATATCATTACAACTAAGCAGAATGAAAATTAGCATTTACTAATTACAATAATTTCTAGTATTTTAAGTTGCAACACAGTTTCGTATGCATCTTGTTGCAACATTGTTCAAACAAATGATTAAAAACACATTTATAAGCTGGAATAACTCTCTTGTCATCATTTTATAATCAACTATCATGACTACGGAATAAAATCAGTTACCTTAAGCATATTTGAGACATTTAAACTGGGAATTGACCTTTAATATTCTCTATTGTGTTTCTAATTATTGCCGGAAGCAAACAATCAATTTCAAATGTTAGAATGTTTATCTTTTGTTGCCAAAGTTCTTTTAAAACAAACACCATCCTATCAGTAGCAAAATGAGAAGCAAGATGTTTTGAAAGGTTTTCTCCATCGCTTAAAAACAGCTTTAATTTCCTCAAATTTATCTTGAATTATGATAATTTTGCTGTGGATTTGTTCTAAAAATTATATTGATTGGGAAAATAACTGTATGGAAATTTTTTTGAAGACATGTTGCAGTGTATCATCAGAAGGAAAGCATTTTCGAAGGCATCTTAGTTTTAAGAAAAATTATAAGATATTCATTGAAGCTTAAAATGTTTGTAAAATGTATTCTTCATTTAAGTAAGATTTCAAAAATGACCTTTTCAATTTTTATTTTTATATATTATCTCGATAAAGTATTTTTAATTATGATGAAAGGGCTTCTGCCTGTATATCACAAAATATAATTTTATTTTTTAAAATAAAATATTTTTTGAAATTTCTTTTTTGAACAGTTCTTTGTCTTCATCATTAAGAAAGAATGTACTTGAGTAAAACTGCTCAAAATCATGTTTATTCAAATGAGCCAAATATAATCTTGTTGTTTCTTATGTAGAAATATTTTTTCTTCAGACAGAAAACAGGAAGAATTTGTTACAGCTGCAGATCAGTTCAGAAATTACCTTAGAACTGTTATTTAAGAATTTTAGTGCCTATTAACTACGATGAATATCGCGTTTTCTTTAATTGAATTCATATCTGTTCGTTTCAGATAAAATCTTTAATTTTTAAAGTAAATAAGCAAAGTTGAAAGAAAATATAAATTTCTTAAATATTAGCTAATTTTATTTCTAGTTGAGCTCTTCTATATGTATAGCAGATCATTAGAAATACATAAATAAAATGAACCAAAACAATTTGCAGTTTTAACGAGGGAGCAATTATGCTTTATTTTATTCCGGAAGAAGTCCACCAATTATAGAATTCAATATCTATGTTTGCATTGTTTCAAACTCCTCATCAGTCAATAGAAAAAGATGGCATAATTAGGGTTTAAAGCAACTCGTTGAATTCAAATATGGTCTTTAATTTATTTCGATTAAATAGAGTATTTATTGCTATTGATAGAGGAGAGTATTTGGTATTTAAATCATTTGCAACTTAATAGAAGGAAAATAATTATTTGCCAAGGGAATGTGTACTAACTTCTTATAATAACAGTAGCTTCTCCCTCATACAATTATTGAATAAAAATTTATTTAAACTGCAAGATGTATTTTTATCATGAATATTTTGTTTTCAGAAAAACATTTCTGAAAATAATTCCTCGTATCTAGAGTTTCTTAAGGTAGTATAAATGAATTCGTTGCGGATAGAACGTACTCTGAAAGGAAATCTGAAAGTGATTGAATATTTTTGATTTAAATCGTTTTTATTTCCCATTAATAGAATTACCTTTTGAACATTAATTTTAAATTTTAGTGGTCGGTACTTTTAAGCATTTTTTTTGTTTGCATGGGCATTCCTAAGTTAAGTTTGTTCTTATGAACAAGATGGCGAAAAGGCATTAAAGTCAGTTAAGAGATAGAAAATATGTAATGAAAATTAAATAAATCAAAAGTAAATAATGCAATTTACAGCTTACCTATAGAATATGTGTATTTATTAATGTGACTAAAAGTGTTGAATGCATACTCTTAGTTTTATCTGCTTCTTGATTTTTCTCACATTTCCTCCTTTCCTTTATTTCAGATACTTCTTCACTGTTTGGCGATGAAAATGGGAGACGATGATCCAACAGACGTCAGCCAATGGACAGACGACGGGGACTCGATCCGTAATTCAACAACCATTGCAACTGCGCCTACGCAGTTAGGAACAATGGCAACCACACTTGAACCTCTGGTCAGTAGTTCATCAAGCCACGACTTGCTTCGCTACATCCAATTCACAGTTTTAACATTGATAACTTTAAGCGGATTTATAAGCAACATGTTGGTGCTCCTGCTTTTCTACAAGAGACCTACACTAAGAACTTTCTCCAATAGATTCGTTTTGAATCTATCCATATCACACTTCTGGCAAAGTATCTTAATTTTGCCCACAACTGTGATGTCCATTGCTGCAGACAAGTGGATAATGAACGAAATAACCTGCTTAATTAGTGGTTTCTTGTGCACAACACTCAACATTACTTCAGTTTTATCGCTGCTCCTGATAGCTTTAGACAGAAACTGTGCTGTTAACAGCCCATTGCATTATTCCATGACTATTACCAAAAAGCGCACTGGGTTCTTAATTTTCCTGACGTGGTTTATAGGAGCATTAGTAGGTTCACCTCCATTCTTGGGCATTGGGAAAATTGACTACAGACCTGAATGGCACATGTGTACTTTAGTCTGGATTAGGAATGATCCATATAGCCAAGCATACGCGAGCGTGTTGATAGTTTTAGGTTTCATAGTACCTTTTCTTACCTCGATATGTGTGTATGCCTCCATGTTCCAAGCTGCCAGGGATAATTCAGAACGAGCCAGAAAACATAGCGTAAATAGTACTAGTGTTGAAACTAATTTACCCGACTCTCAGATCAAAGCAGGAGGTAATCCACAGAAAAAGAAATGCCGTAGGTGGAGTTCAGGGTCCAACCAGTTCTTTGGCGAAGAATGGAAAGCTGTTCGGACAGGTATGTTGGTCGTCACCACATTCACCTTATGTTGGTTGCCATACTTCACATTCATTTTTATGGAAGCCTATTTTAATTTGATCGATAGAATGCCGGGCTACGTCATGTTCTTCGTGGTGTTCTGTTGTTCCAGTGCTTGCATTATTAATCCATATCTGTATGTATTCCGCAACAAAACGTCGCGGAAGCATGTGAAACAGATGTTATGTCCGTCAAATCTGAACAAGAACAAGAGATGGATTTTCCACCAAGTTAGCAAGGACAAGGAAAACCAGACTGGTGTTAATCCTTGTATTCTGACCGCTAGTCTTGATACCAATGGTTCAGAAAAAGTTAAGGCACTTCCGTCGCTTTATCAAGATATTGATGGAAACTGGCAAGTATTCAGCACATCAGAAGAGCACAGCAGAGAAGAACTTGACGAAACAGTGTCCAATGTATCTGATGAAGATTTCTTTGATAGTGGCTTAAAGACCAACCATATTCCTCCTACTAGACGAAAGAACAACAAAACTGGCAGTAACGTCCATGCAATTTACAACAACTCCTATAATCGGAATTTTGTTCTGAAAGGCATATCGCACTTAACTCAGCATAATTCTTCAAATAGACTCATGCTTTTTAGACTTAAGACTAGCTTAAATAGAGATTCCACCAGCAGTGATACTACTGAAAATTGCAGCATGTCTCTTGAGAGCAATAACAGTAACGAACACCAGATAGATTCAGATATAAATTTGCCATCAAGAAGAGGCATTGGTAAATATCTTTTCAATACCTCTGAGGAAATGTGGGAAACCAGACCTGCCGTAACGTACCATAAGCGAGTAAGTTCAGTCACCGAAGAATCGACGTCTTCAAGTGAGGGAAAGAAAAATCTGTCATCCTTTGGAAGTGCAAGGAGAAAGTCCTTTATTCAGAGCCATATTAAGAACAAAAAATCCAGCGAAACTACTCTATCCTCAAACACAACAGAAACTTTGGAATCCTCTTCAACGACTTCAACTACTAAGTCTTCAAGAGGAAGCATAAGGCCAAAATTAGTTAGGCAAATTAAGACAGTGCAGACACCGGAGAAGTATACAGAAACATGAAATACAAAAAGATTTTAAGCAAAGTTCCTTAGTTTTTGCAAATATGAAATTGAAAGAATGCAAATGATTTAAAGAAATGTTTTTTTGGATGTACGCTTTACTTGTATGCCAAAGGTTTCAGAATTTTGAAGCTATTTTTTAGTGATAAATTCGAGATACGTAATGTTGACTCCAGTATTATAAAAAATGTTGAGTGTATCGTAATTTTAAATGAAATCTCAGGATTTATTAGATTATTATTACAATATACTAAACTATAATTTACTAAATATTATATTAATGGAACATGACACCTATGCTCCAATGCAATTTTACTTATGTACAACTTTTCACAATTTTTGTTCAAATAACTTTAAAATTTTTATAATAATGTCCTTAATTATTAATTATTATGCTTCTGCAATTTATTCGTAAGTGGGTTTATCGCTAATATCTAAACATCTTTAATATCATACAGCTTACATGTTGCAGATGCAGAAAAATGTTCACTCATAAATATTGATCAAATTCATGAGATAACATCAGGAAACGACGATTGGTTTTACACATTTGAGGTCTCAAATTCTTTACCACAGCAAGCATTAAAATGCGTGATATTGTTAATTTTTTCGAATATTGCATTTATTCATTTTAAAAGAGGTCAGTTTCGGACTGAAATGAGTAAATGTAAATATGCATGGAATCAAAAATATCTTTCCTAAGATTTTTTTATGATCAGCACGTTGTATTGCATCAATCGAAATTGAAATGTTTACTAAAATAAATTTGTGTCATAAGCATATAGATGCAATTAAGCTCACATAGTTTAAATAATGAAGGTAAAATCAGTACACAATATCTTTCTTTATGAAATGCACTGATTTTTAAAATGTCAGCAGATTCTTAGAAAATATCATTTTTTGTAATTGCCTGTCACTTCACGTTTACTTTTTCCATCAGAATTGCATAAACGATATAATATACATAATAGCTTTACATTATATAGAAATAACATAACATCACAGAATATACAAGATAACTTTCAATAATTCTTATTTATAGCTCTCAATAGAATAATCAACCTTTCATTCATAACTCAGTTTTTTCACTTACATTCAAGACATGATGATAAAAAATGAAATAAGTGATTATGGAAAAAGTGATTCTCATAATTTTTATTTTGCATTATGTTTGTGCACAACTCATACGTGATTATCTTGATTGTTATTTTGTATAACATTTTTCTACAACTCATAAATGATTTTCCTACTTGTTATTTTAGATAATATGCTTAATCACCTAAAAAAAGAGGGAAAACTTTACTCTTGCTTATTGTTTCACTTTTAATTAAGTTCATAGTCTCATAATAGTGAACCATTTTTGTTACTAATATTTACCATAAAATCATTTAAAAACAATTTTACGACATCAAACTGCCTCTAAAAGAAAATTTTATTTTCATTCAATATCAAAAGTGCTGGAAACTAAATATAATGAAACCTCTATAAAGGCCCATCGTCAAGTGAAAAAGAAAACAATTCATTTCAGAAGTAACGTTATCTAGTCTGAAAATTTAATAAGACGTTTCTTTACAATAATAAAGTTTGCAGTTCATATCTTCCATTCAGAAGGGAAAAATTCTGCGGGAGTCAATAACAACTCAAGTGAATAGTATTTTAAAAGCCACGAATAATTGCATCGCCGCTGAGTGATGTAATACGTGTCTCTACAAGTTTTGGACAATAGAAACATCACTGTGAAATAAGCAGCTTTTGTTTTCTATATAAAGTTATATTTTATAGAATATTGATCTCTGATGTTTAAAACTAAATTTGGTGCTATTATATTAACTAATCAATTAATGTTTTAGGATCATATTCAGGATTATTTGAGTGTAATAACAAACTCTGTTGCTTTATCCATACTATATATGGATAAAATTTGACAAGTATTCTTTTGCACAAAATTGTATATTTGTATTCTAATTTTGAGCGAAATCCGTCCAAGGGATGTCTGTTCGTCTGTCCATCCGTGTGAGCACGATAAGTAAAAAGTACAATTAGTTATATAAATAAAACTTGGTGTGCGAAGACCAAAATCGCATATCTATATTAAATTTTATGCCTAATTAATCAATGTGAGGATATTCAAAGCCCTATTAAAGCCGATTATTTGCCCTATACTACGAAGCTAATCGCAAAACGGGACATATTGTGGTAGTATACGAGAAAATAGATGGGGGAACATTCTCGCGATTCATTAACTTATGCTTTTTTCCAGCCGAAAGTAACAGTGAGAATCGCCTAATTCACACTATTATTTTTAAGTATTTTTTTTCTTTTTGCCCCTTTCCTTTGGAAAAATACAAAAAATTTTTAGAAATAGCGGAAAAGTGAAGCAGGAAATCCTATTAATTTGTTCTGACTTTCAGATATGTGAATTGTAACACATCAGAAATCTTAACTGTAAACTTGATTACAGAGTTCCTTTGACCAAATGCATTCCTTTACAAATGCAAAGTTGCGGTGTTGGAGATATTATCAATTAGAATTTAAATTCTTCCCGTTTTTCTTAAAATATTAAGATATTAATTAGCACATTAAATTCTTATTCTAGCTGAGTTGTTGACGCGAAATTAAAATCATGCATTTTGTTTCTTGCACTTTATTCAGTCTTGTCGACTAATCAATGAAATAGTATCATTGCGTGAATTTAAAAAGTAAGTGTAAAAGGAAATCGTGAACGAATGTGTTTTACAGAAAAGCGCTTCTTCTATAATCAGCATCTAGGCTGGTTGATATTAGTGGAAAAGCTACCCAACGCATATCATAACATCTTCTTAAATAGTATTGAATACGACCCAAATACAATTAAAAGCATTGAAATATTAAAACAGAAGTTGACTTTCATCACCAATTGCTTATATTTAATGAAATAAAAAATATGTTTATAAAGCCACAGTTGTTTAATTTAATGAAGTTCTTTCAATAAATTTAAGATGCTTAGAAACACCTATTACGTTATTCATCTGTGGTCAGGCTACTCGTAACGTTGAGTTTTATAGTGATACATATATATCACAAATAAACATTTTGTTTAGCATCAAGTTTACAAATTAGTAGGAAGTGTAGAGTACACCTGGAAGATTCGGAATCACATATCAATGCAGGGTCTGAAGTGCCATGTGTATGCTATGTGCACAAAGAAAGCACCAAAAAATGTAAGGATATCACGTAAATGATTATGTGTTTTAATAAATAAATGTACATTAACATACATAACATAAGTCACTTAACGTGTTCTAATTATTGTCCACGAGCTGTAATTACTCTTCATATCGCCGGATCATGGAATTCCAAATGTTCTAGACGATTCTGAGTTATCTTGGAATATCCCTTGCAGTTATCGAGATGCGTACAACCAGTTTCTCGGCGCTGTCAACAGGGATGTTGTACACCATTGCCTTAATGTATTCCTGAAGAAGCAATGAAGGCATGATAGACTGTACGATCAAGTAGGCCGAGATCATCGTATGACATCCGATTCACTGCTGACCAAATGCGACTTCTTTAGTGACTTCAAAGTTTACAGCTGAAACGGGTGAGGGCTCCATTGTGCTGGAAATTCAGATATGTTCGCAACGACGCAGAAAGCTGGTAGTCACCCAAAAGTTGTGGAAGCGGAAATATACATTTTCTACCTTCCAGACGAAAAAGCAACAGATTAGACCCATTGATGTGATCTTCAACAATACCGGAGGAAGCATTTACTGCAAAATTGCTCTGTGATGTATTGGAGCCCGATCAACGACATCAATCAGCACAGGAAAGCATTTCCGACCTTGTATTGCTATGTGATTCCGGATCATCCTGGAAGAATTCTAGATCATCTCAGAAGTTATTGAACCTTGTGCTGAAGCAGCCTGTATATGAATAAATGATGAGCATTTATTTCAATTTTCTTTCTTGAATGATAGTTTCTTTATGGGCCTCTGTTGAGATTTTATACGAAAGGACAAAATTATGTTAAAGGATACAAAATTTAAAAAAAAATCTGTTAGAATGTGTGGCGCCTTTATAGAGTTTCATTACATATACGATTTTTTCGTATTATAAAAATTTCATTTTATATTTCCTCCAAAATATGAATTACGTTTAAATAAATAATCAATATTTTGCCAAGAAAAACTGTTTCTTGAATTGGCGTTTGACATATATTTGCATATATTTTACACCTGCAACTAATTTATATGCAAAAATTAACTGTTTTTCTCGGATCAAAGATTGGATATTTTTTAAAGCTTCAAAATGAATTGCATAAAATGATTCTGAAGAAGTATATCAAAACGTATTTTACAATATTCAAATGTCTGCTTATGACTATGCTTTAAAAAATTCACAAAAGAAACTATAAGCACACTTTTATGAATCTAACTGCAAATTTATATTATTATTTTTTAATTTATTATATTTGTTTGTAATATTTATGTTTTTTCCCCTGGAGGATAATATCATAGTCGTTGAGGCAAAAGTCACTAAGTCCAAAACTACAGTTTCGTGATATGGTCAATTTAAACATAATTGAATTTCAGTCTTTATGATAAAATTATTTTACAGATTTCTAGCTCCTGCGGCTTCTATAACGAAATAATTAATTGCAAATTGAAATTGACTGAAGTAATCCATCAAAATGTTTTTGTGAACTTAGTGACTTCTGCCTGGACGACTACAATATAACCCACGATTTTTAGGAATTGTATTGCAGTTTCAATTTTATTAGTCGCAATAAATAATTCCAAATTTCTTTATAATTTTATCAAATGTTAACCTATACGTTGAATATTTCAAAATAAATTATTCCCAAATATTCAATCAAATATTTACAGTCATTCTGAAATCACTGCTTATAATGTATATTAAGTAGTTGCATAAAAATTTTTTTCCAGTTTATGCTCACATGCTGTAAGTAGGATGCACTGAACTTATGCTTCGGCCGTAAACAAAGTTTTTGTTACTATGCTTGCCTTGGCAGTTCTAGTCTGTCCCTTGTAAACCAAATAAATGTACTTGCGTTGACAGTTTTTTGTACAGTTTAAGTTCACACTGTATTAATTCTTACATTTGATGTTAAAGAGGATTTTTTAAAACAAAAATTGTTGTATTTGATTACATATATATTTATTGAATCATTAAATTATTTATAAAATTTCTGTGTCATTGTATTTCTTATTGTTTCCAATATATTTATCATTGAAAATTTGCAGTTTCACTAGGAGAGGATGTTTGGTCAGTAATCGGTTCATCTGTTCTGATTACGACTCTTTATGCAGTAATCAGTTAATGACTCTTGATCAAGAAGTCTAAATCACTAATCGGTTAATTACTGCTTCATCATGGATTCTCAATACAATACTTGGCTTATTAAATTCTGATAATTTGGATGTTTACAATAATTACACATGTTTCCGTCACGAACATTCTTTCTTAATGCTTATTATAAAACGTAATCTTTATAAATTATTTCTTATAGATAAAATTTTAACTGATGGTATATATAGGTGAAAGTATTATCTCTGAAACTGAGTTTTATTAAGTTTTTTCTTTTCACTTATATAAATGCACAATATTAAAAATTAATAAAAATGTGATGTCCTTAGAAATTAGGTTAACAAAACCTTATTTTTAAGTTTGAGATCTGCTACAAATTAAAAAAAAACCTCTAACTGTTCAGAAATGAATATTGGTGAAAAACGCATTTCTGAAATATGCATATCCATAAAGGGACGTTTTAACTTTTATTAGTAGGAATGTTTATTTTGTACAATTTTGAATAAATTTTTTTGTATTTTGGCTGAATTTAATTACCTTCTTTTGGATTTATTTAACCTAGTTACATAAAGAAAAATAATTATCTTTAAAGAAGCTTCTCGGTATCCTTTGGAGCAAATAGCCCCTGAACATCTGCCCTGATATCGATGGCTTAAAAATATATTGGAAAAATGATGTTTGCTAAGAATGTTTTAGCAAACTCCACTTTATCTGAATTACAGGATTTTATCAAATAATTATTAAATTAGAAACATAAACATTCTAATGAGCAAATAAGAAATCGAATTCGTACAAACGAATGAAAAAAAATAAATCCAAACAAATAAAAATAAACCCTCCTTCCTATGAAATAAAAAAAAAGCATAAGATTCCCAGATTGGTATCGTTGGTTTGCATTACTAGCAGTTCCTTGGACTATGGTTAAAATGCCACTTCTGTCTTGTATATCCGTTATTTAGTGATGAGCACTAAATGACACTTCTCGAATTTTGAGCTGGGTTACACGCCACTTGATTTTCATACCGAAAAATACGTTTACAAAATGTGATCAGTAAATTATACTCTAATGTGATCATTAAATTATACTCTAATCTGATCATTAAATTATACTCTAATCTGATCATTAAATTATACTCTAATGTGATCATTAAATTGTGCTCTAATGTGGCAGCATGCTATTATTTTGGGCAGAAGTTTGGTGGCGCCTGCAAATCAGCATGGGCAACAAATAATGACGTGCAGCATTTTCAAGTCAGTGTCGTATCTGAGTTCCAACAACAGAAAAATATCCTTCTCTCATAATGTTACTAGTAGATTTAGAAAATTCCGGAAGCGAAAACATCCCAAGAGGTCTATCGTGATAGAAATGTACAGAAATGCGGACTGGTATAGAAGGTGCAGAATTCGGATTTTTACATGAAATCCATGCTTGAAAATTTCTTAATATATTACTTTTGTTTTACTTATTTTCTAAAACCTTGACCTTCATTGATGGTAATACAAATTTCATTACCCCTATGGCATTTTCTTTTCTTTTAAAACTGAAGAATTTGTTTCCTACTCGGAAATTTTAGCCCTGCGTTCTTTAATGTAGTAGTTATCTATGGAAGTTAAATAATATAAGATATTTTAATTATACAAAAAAGAAAATACAGAAGAACCAGAAGAAGTAAACAATAGTAATAACAATATACCTTTTGCGCGCAACGCAGCAGCTTCCAGTAATTGCATTAACAATATTGTCTATAATTAACTAACCAATTAAGATACAATCAAACAACAAATATTCTTAATACTTCAATAAAAATTATAACACATTAAGATTAAACAATAAAATGGAAAAAAATGAAAGATAACTCGAATAGCGAACTTTTTCAAAGTGCCATTGGAGGTCTAAAATGGATAAATTTTCTGTCAAGGGAATGACTTAATAGTCAAATAATATTCCCTCTGTGGCCTGAATTTATCCAATAATTGAAGTAATGTAGGGAAAACCTTTCTTAAAAAAAGAAAAACTTCAGAAAGTCTTTTTTAACAAATTCAATAGAGAAAAAGAAGACAAAATTAACATTGCCTTCTGCCAAATGTACCTGTAAGAACAAAACCATCGAAGCATACCAGAAACAAAGAATATTAAATCTAGAAGGTAGTAAACCTAGCTCGATATTTTGAAAGAAATTCGAATTAAATTAACAGAAATTTAGAATCTCTTCAATCCTTTTTTAATTAAGTTATTATAGTTAAAGAAATTACTTGGGTAGCCGTTTTCTTTTAAATTATTATTTAAATTATCAAAAGCTGTGACGAAAGTTGAATGGTTATTAAAAATATTTTTTTATTCTATTAATTTGAGATTGAATAGTGTTTTTAAATATTTTAATGTTAAGATTAGGTTGAATGTCACAAAGTGTAATAGCCTTTAAATTAAAGTAATAATATAACATATAATAATATCTAATAAAGTATAATATATAATAAAATAAATAATATAAAAATTTCGAATTGTTAAATGATTACTTCAAATTTTTCCGTGCTAAATGGAAACGTACATAATACATATTCAATTTAAGAAAAGAAAAATGGTAAAAAATAGTACATAAAAACTAATTCAAGGTATAATATTTGTAAATGCTATTTATAATCTAACACAAGAGCATTCTATGAATTTATTTGATGGAAATTAAACTGCTGATGAAACCAAAAATATTCCTTTTGATAACAATAATAAAACAATGCCAGAAAAGTTATAGGTAAATCGAACAAATATGGCACAATCAAGCAAAATGGAAGACAAAGTGCTTTTAAGTGCCAAAAACAGAATCAACGAATCTATTCAAATATTTTTTAAATGCAGTCAAACCCCGTTCCAACGAACCCTCAACAGACTGATCCAGAAGTTCCTATAACCGAGGGTTCACTTTAGCCGATTTTTGAAAAGTTGGATGCGCAAAATTTGCTATAATCCTTAAACATATTTTTGTTGACCAATTTAATTATACTGAATTATAATTATGTATGGGCTATAATTAATTAAAGCAAATATTTATTTTAAAAAATCAAAGAGTGAAATTAATTGTATTTACACTTCGCAACTTCATGGTAACGTTCAGATTTTTCTCGTAGGCTGAGATTACCAAGCTACGATTTTTCCAAATAGTCCCAACTTTAGATGGAGAGAGAAAATTCTCTGCAAACAGCTGATCGACTCTCAACGTTTTCTATTCTCTTAATAATTTCCACTGTATACTCGATGAAAAAGGCTTCCCGTTTACTATCACTACCCATTTTAAATCTAAGCGATGTCAACAACTCAAACGATATTCAGCAATTGGAGCTAAAGAATGTGTTGTGACATACCTCATCTGTTGTGACGTACCTCATCTCTTAGCAGTTTTGTCAGACACAAACGAAACAGATGCGCATTCTTCCTAGAGTAAAAAGGAAGGCGGTTGAGTGATAATCATTCCTTTGTCGACCCGCCGATTTCATACAGGATAATGGATTGAAAATGGCCATCAGAGGGTGGTCTCTGTTAATATGATTTACCCTTAATGAGTAAGGGTATTGATAATATGTGACAAGTGAACTAATTCAGTGCGGCTCGTGGACTAGCTAGCGGATAAAATATCCCCCACGGAATAAGAAGGACAGATGATTCTGAGAGACAGAGCTGGCAGAAAAGAAAAGTGGAATTTTGTTTCTATGCATCCGAATTCCTTACTTTTGAAGTTCGTTACAAGCATTTGAGTTCGGTTGGGGCCACATGAAAAGTTCTTTATAACCCAGGGTTCTAGTTTGACTGTATATACATTTATTAGTGTATTAAGAAGTAGAAAATTTTTTTATTTTAATTATTTTCTAACTTCTAGAATTTAATTAAAAATTATGAATATTATGGGAACTTGAAATTATTTTTCTATTAAATTCACTATCAAGTGGCACCATACGCATCGAACCAAAATTTAATTAAACTAAACGCTTAGCTGATAAGTCTGATTTTATCCTCGATGGAAAACGCTCTCCATACACTAACACTTCCCGATTTAAATAAAAGAGTGTATTGTCATAGAGGACACGCAATTTCAAAACATTAGAACATAAGGAAAGGATTGAAAATCCATTACTAAATTCCATATTTACAAACACGAAACAAGTCAAATTAATTGAAATTTATTCAAAAACAAATTTCAATATTATAAACAATGAAGTCTTTTAAGAACATAAAGATTTTAAAATAAGGTTCTCCTCCAATTTAAAACTATATTTTAGAAGGATATGAATGAATATATTTGAAATGCAGATCAGTAAAAGTTGTGCAAACTTGGGAAATATAGCGAGATGCCAAATGATTGCTAGGAAGAGCAACCTTCAGGTACAAAACGAAAGATGCTTTTTAATAGTACTTTTATTAGAAGAAATTCGCTGTGAGTCGAGATCGTGCGAATTTTTTTCTCTATATCGCACTGCTCTTCATCGATACATGTACAAGATGTCCCACAAGGACTGCCTCAAAATTTAAAATTAAAATAGAAATCAGCAAGGATCGATCGAAGGATGAAACCAATGGTATCTTTGTTATTTCGAGAAGCCGTAAAATCTGACACAGAGAAGTTTCAGAATTAGTTACAAATGTTGTCGCCAGGTGGCACTGTACGCTGTAGTCGCATTATGGAGTGTGAGAAAAGTCTACAAACTGTCTTTTGTAAGCAATCATTTGAATCACATCACAATCGATTCAAAATGTATTACCTTTCGCAACACAGAGATGGCGCACATGTGAAGAATGAATTTTCAAGTCACCCTCTATAATGTATCAGCGAATGGAACGCTAATTGATGACTAGATTTGAGAACTTCAGAATAAAATCATTGCTTTGAACTTGCTAAGAAATCCCCATTTACTGGAACGGGGATGGATATACCTCCATATTCACCCGACCTCATTCCCTGTGATTACTTCATTGGGACACATTGAAGGACACTATTTTTCACAACAATCTTGAAAACCTCGACAGGCTTGAGAGTTTATCTATGAGTCATGTGCCTCCATTTGCGTTGACACACAGAGTGTGGATAGAAAATTTCCTCTTGATATTCTCTGTCTGTGCTGAAGTGTACTGCATATTCTGAATCGATTGTGATACGATTGCAACAATTGCTTGCAGAAAGGACAGTTTATAGATCTTTCTCAGACTCCCGCACACAGCGACTACAGCGGACAGCGCCACCTAATGACGACATTTGTAACTATTCTGAATGTTCTGTAAGATTTTTACGACTTACAAAATTAGCATCCCATTTGTTTTATCCTTCCGGTTATCTCCGTTGCGGATTTATTTAATTTTAAAATAAGGATGTCCTTTGTGGAACACCACCTGTATATATGCCATAGGAAATTGAAAAGCTCTAAAAAGCTAGTTCTAAATATCTAAGCATTTTCAATTCAATAAAATCTTTAAATTATCATACACGTAATTAATGGAATTTAGCTGATTTTTTTCAGTTTATCACAGTTAAGAGTGTAGCGGCGAAAAGCAGATAGTGATATTCAAAAAAATAGCAAAATTGTAACAGAAGAAGAATTAAGCAGAATGATTTAATCTTGAAGCCTTACAATTGATTACCAATGAAGCTTGATTACTGTTTACTCTCCATTACGTGATTATAAAGAGATCATTGGATTATTTGCGATAAGAAGCAGAGATGAGTCATAGACTAATGAACTACAAGCATTCATTGTGAACATTTTACTACAAAAAAAGAAAAGACCAGATGATTTGGTGTTTAGTTCGCATTTCGAGAGATAAATTTGATCTAACATAGCTTTCAGAAAATTAGCAATGAGTATACTTGAAAATGATATTTATCAGGAAGAAAAATAGAAAACACACACTTAAGAATATCATAAATCTTCGTCAGATTGAGAGATTTGTAGCTGAAAAATACATTTATCTAGACTTCTCATTGTATAAAATTACCTGATTTCCAGCCTTTACCTATATTCATTCTTCATTTTATGCTATCGTGGGCGTCTACCAATATGCATACTTAATAATATGATATATTATTCAGCGTTCCTAATAAAGTTATTCAATACATGTGACCAAAAGGAAAAAATTACTTCAGAATACAAGTTATACGTCTCACTATAAAATCAAAATTAGATAGTAGTAAACATTTAATGAAATTTCTCACGTAGGCGTTAAATCCATGGTTCTTCACTTTTATATTTCCTAATTTCAAAATTAATTAATAGAAACGTAAATAGTATATGTATGTGCGGCGCGATGAATATGTATGTATATATCACTCTCTGTAATGTATGTGGCATATCGCATAATATCCTCACTACATAAAAAACATATCCAGTCTATCATTTTTATACAGCTGTAGGTCTCCGGGCCTGATTTCCCACCGGAAAAGGCCTCAACGAACTCGCCAAGCTAGAAAAGAGAAGGAGCCGCGACGTCATTTTAAGTCGTAAATTACACCCCCCTGGTTTACGCAAAGGCACGCGCCAGACCTCAGGCGCGACGACATGATTGACTTGCCGACAAAGTAACCTTTGATGTTCAGCCCTCTGCGAATGATGAGAGAAGGCAAAAGGAGGCGGTGGAGTCGCAGTTCGTGACCGCGGTGCTCACCCAACAAATCCGCAGGACGTAATTTTTCGGCCGCCTCAGAGGTTGGACGAAGGGGCTTTAAGTTGGAAGAAAGAAGGGGAGACGGGGCGAGTTAGACTCAGTTGGGTGAGAGATCTTGATTCGGATCTCGACTCTTGAGATCGTTGAAGATTGGAAGTCAGGTCTCGGCGAGATCCTGCACTTGTACGGGCGCCGGGTGGCGTGAAAGCCAGCCAAATTGTGGATATCTCTTAGGACAGCGGAAAGCATCCGAAATTCGCGAAATTGCTCCAGAATTGAGCAAGGCGTGCCACCTCACTGCCTAGCCTACCTTAGTACCACATGTAGCTCTCTGGTAGTAACTGACTATTTAGGCTGGAAGAATCTCTCAAATTTCTATTTCCGGCCATCGGACTTTGAATTCGTCCTGAGTTGAACTTTTGACTGAACTTTATCAGTTTCTAAATCCGATTGCTAATCGATCGCACAGTAGACTCCACTCCTTAACAATTTCATCAGTTATGAACTTTTGACTCTCGATATCTCATCAGGTTAAGCAGATTATTTTAATGTTTTCATCTCTGTAGAATTTTCTTGTAAAAGTCAATTAAAATGAAACTTAATTAAAATTATATACTGTATTTCTTGTCTTGTGATTATTCTAGGAAAACGAAAATGACCATAGTATTACTGGCCAAGACCCTACATAGCGCATTACTCCATCATTATTTTAAGTCCTGCCTATGTCTATGTTGGTATCGAGTTTTTTTTCCATTATTTTATCAACTTTCATATATTATATTATTACATATATGATTGTTCTTAGAATTTCAAGAATTTTATATGCGTTTAAAATTATAAAGCTAAATTCTGAAATTCCAAAATTGCTTCTGTTCCTGATCGATGGAATTGTATGCTATCATCAAATAAAATTAGTACAAGTCATGGTTTAATAATTCTTTCCTTTTCTCATTACAAAGCTTTTTGTTCAGCATTGAGGGGAAGTGCAGTGAGCCCAGTGCTGATGAGGCAGGAGTGTTGGAGGCGTTGGACCACAGCAGGTGAACAGGATGATCCCCCAATAAATACATATATGTATTGGAAACTGATCAGATCATATTCAAAGGTTACAAATAATCATTTATTTACCTACCATACTTAATGAATAAAACCTTATCAAACAACAAGATTGCTTAAGAGCCTGCACGAAAATGAATGCTCGCCCAATAGTACTTACCAAAATGTTTCAACAATAATGTATTTGAAGAGGAAAAGAATTTAGGTCAGAGATGATAACTTTTAAAAATCAGAAATAATTTTAAGCACTTTAGGGAAAATTTGGATAAGTTATTTTTAAGTATGGCTCGTGAGGATGTTATATAAAAGCAAAAATTATATATCTGCGTTCTATAGTCGACTTTCCTTAGGGATATATATCAGACGGATCAAATTAGTGAGTAAATTAATGCCTTCCCACTTTAAGATTTTCAATCTGAATATTATTGAAGGCATACTCGGTTTAAGCATTTTAAAAATAGAATATTATTACGAGGTTATTTTAAAATTAAGCAACAGTGAAATGAAGCCATTCACATGGAATATAATTCCAAATACTATTCTTCTATTCATTTACGAAGCGTAAAGTTCTTTCAGGAGATTAAGCCTCTTTAACTTTCTCGTATAAAAATAATACAAAGAAAGTATATAATTATATTAGTAATTATAAGAATTTGAAAATTATAGTACCTGATTGAAGAATCTCATCCTTTACAGCATCTTCAGTGAAAAACCAGCTGAATTTTGTCTGTCTATGAACAGGATAACTCAAACATGGAACAAGCTAGACAGACGAAATTTGGTAGACACCTTAACATCAAAATTGTAAATTTATATCAAATTTTGGATGAAATCTGTTTATTGAGTCTGTTTGCTCGTTTCATGCGACGATAACTCATTAACACAATGAGACAGATAAAACACATTTAGTTGTTTTTTCATCAAAATTATAGATTTCTATGAAATTTTGAAACAACTGCAACTGGTAGACTATCTGCCAGTTTGTTCCCTTTTAGCACAAGATGTCCTACAGTACCCATAGGATATCTTTATAATGTTGTGCGGCATTCAGGATATCGTAGCAATATCGTGGAGATATCGCAAACTATTTTTTGCTGGTAGTGTTTATTTCTGTATATGCAAACGAAACACAACAAGCTAGATAAAAATCTGGTATATGACCTTAAAATAAAAATCGTGAATCTGTATAAAATTTTGAACACCATAGGTCAGCGGAAAAAGTCCAAAAATGCATGTTCTATTCTCTTTACCACAATTCTATATTAAAATCAAAATGCTGAGGTAGCACACGAGAAAATCGGGAGGATCGTGTCATATTATTATAATCTATTACTAGGCTTTGAATTCAAAGCAGGCTAATGCAGAGTTTTAGATCTTAGGAAAACCTTAATAAAATTTATTTTAAGTTATGTACTATTATAGAAAAATGAAGTTTGCTAATATTGCACAGTATAAAAGCTTTTTTTAGAACAAGGAGAACCTAATTTGGATCATAATATATATCTGAAGCCATCTTAAATTTAAGCATTTATTTAGCCCTCTATTTACTTTTGAGTTTGACAAATTTGATCTAAGCTATGGATATTTAATTTTTTCCGCTCGTGTCACCGTGTACAAAATAAAATAAAAAAATTCTCCACCCCATTTTCGCGAGAGAATATTTGCTGCGATCCCCAACGTTAGAAAATAAATATTGAAGTTAAGTATTAATTGGAGGCAGTTACGCGAAACGGAACCAAATTTAGATTGATTTCCCATAGCATTACTGAAATATTTCTGATGCTATATGTTTCACACTTCATGGCTGCATTGTTTTTATTATTCTGTAAAACAGGTTACAGTTGTTTCCATTTTACATGGCAAACTAAGCACGCTTATGTGCTGTTTTTAATAAAAAACTCGAAATCCAAAAAATGATTGAGTGTTCGAAATAACATAACTTTATCCAAGTAATGTTACTGATTGCAGTTAAATAAAAGAGAGCAGCTTAAAAAGATGAAAACTTTTAAATTTAGATGATTTTTATGATTATTCTTGCTTACACAAATGTGATAAAAACTGAAATAAGAAATTCCTATGAGAGGTTTTATTATCCTAACATTTTTCTGCACGATCCGTAAAAACCCTGCAAAAAATTTTAATCTAAACTTTCAAGGGCCGCTATGACCTAGTGGTAAGGCTTCGGAGTCGGAGGGTTCCAGGTTCGAAACCTGGTTTCACTGAAGATCCGTCGTGTATTGGGCCTGTAGCACGTTAAATCACATGTAGGGAGTAAAACATTCTCCCGCTGGTGTGGTGTCCACGCCCACTGACCCACCCATGGGTTTAAAGTCTACAAGGATGGGTGGGGAAGAGGGCTGATGTGGTGCGGAGAGGGCGTGTGGTGTGATTGGAGAGGGCGTGCTAACTCAGGTGTCGTCCTCGTTATCTGACTGCGATTCGAAATTGCGAGGTCCGTCCCCAAATAGCCCTGGTGTTGATTCAAAACGTTGATATAGCTAAACTAAACTTTCAAAGATAAACATTTAACAAAATGTTGTCTGAACTGTAGCAACAAAAGGGCATGCTCTTTCCACAGCAATTAGATAGCAAGTTTCTTACAATGTTTGTATTTTAATAAAACCGCAGAGAAATATAGTTCTATTTTCAAACAGTTTCATGGTAAACTAAAAATCGAAACAGAGAAAAATGCCAAAAAGTAATCTAGAGCAATGATCTATATGGCTCATATATGAGCCCAAGAATATCTTTTGAGACATATCATTAATTTTTCACTCTAGAACGGATTAGAAGTCTGTTTCAAATCAAATCGAAAGTGATCGGGCTTTATATCTTTCCGACCTGAAGTATCAGAAATTAGGATCCTGGAAAAGTCAGAAATGAATGAACTTCGCTATACTTTTTATCTTCTCGTTTGTGAAACATATGTTGAAAAATCACTCCAGACTTTGATCAATATCGCACTCTAAGACTTTCGTAACTTCGGAAAAAGTATAATCGGAATATCTGTTTATGGAACAGCATATCTCAATAAAGGATCGTCCAGACGATGAAATCTGGCATGTAGATCAGTATCAAATTTTGAATAAGATCAGTCCTGTGGAAAAGATACTTCATCTAAAATTATACTTAACTTATTCCATACAATAATTTTTAAAAAGTTGGAATCATTAGGATTAACAACAAAAGTGAGAGGCAAATTAAAAGATGATGTAAATGGAGTGATCATTATTATATGTATAGAGAGTGCTATAATGAACAATTATTTAAAATACAGGGTGATTCAGAAGTTCAAAGCATCATTAAAAATGAATAATTCATGTCATTTGCATGTATAAGATTTTATTTGTAGCATAGTTTAAAATCTAAACCATTTTTAATATGTTTCTAGATCTATTTCCCTTGTTTATTCACTTCATTACTTAATACCATAAATGTGTTCGTATGGATGTGACCAATTTATTGTATAATTCGTTCTTTTTTCTCTTCCCCCTTTTCTGTTTGGAATTTGCATATGTCTCATCTAATTTGAAGCTTCCTTCAACCCTTTTTTGAGTATTTTACTTACTTCTATAAGCCTTTTGTTGTACTATTTGATGCACAAGGAGTTTTTCTCATGTGATTGCAAAAAAAAAAAAAAAAAACAATAGAGGCTTCCATAGATATCGGAACGACGCCTTACATAGAATAAGATATTGGTTGAAGTAACGGCATACAAATATACATCCTCCATGTAGGAGATTGTCTGTAAAACAAGGAACATTTGTAACATGATGATCCATTTCTGATGGTATGACTGAAAATTAGCTACAGAACTGTTGCTCACTGTTGTGAAAAAGTGCCGTTCATTGTCTGACTGCTATTGTTCTTGAACGGAGCACAAAATATCAGAAATTTGCAAGCCTTTACTCCACACGTTGTCTTATATTATGAATCGTATCGCTCCACCGATCATAGAACAATCTGGTGGTGTAAATTGTAAACTTGTCTGAGAATTTAATGGTGAAATTCCGGCTTCGTAATAAAAAAACTGTTTTAATTTCCATTCTTTCTTGGGAAGCGACATCTTTTAATCTTCATTTGATTCGGAATTAGTGAGTTTTAAATTTGCTCAGGACTTTTGGATCATCCTGTATATATTTAAAAAAAATTATTTAAAAAGTAACAAAATAGCGAGAGAGCTAAACGAGTATGATGAACCGGTATGAAACTGAAAAGATGACGTTTCAAAACTTGAATTGGATAATAAGAAAACCTCATCTCAGAGAAAGTGTTATCTTTCCTTAGAAATAGTCTCCTTTTACAGATAGCGTAGCAGATAGTTTCCTCCGTTACAGATAGCGTTATTATCAGAAAACAACAATGAAAAACATAAGAAAGGCGCAGTTCGGGTTCGCGCCGTAGGTGTTTCGTGGAAACGTCTGAATAAAATCATAAAACACGTGTTTCGTATTAATATGTAAGTAAATTATCAATCTCTTTAATACAATATTTACACAGAGTAGAATAATAGTTACATAATAGATAATTCATAAGTTTATCTCATGCAGCAAAGGTCTGTGGTAGCTTATGATTTATCTATTCTGTAACCATTACACTACTCTGCGTAAATATTGTATGAAAGAGATTGAATATTGAATTACATATTAATACGAAATACTTGTTTTATGATTTTATCCCGACGTTTTCTTGAAAAATTTACGGCGCGGACCCGAATTGAGCCTTTCTTATGTTTTATTTAGAGTAGCTTTTGATGGCTCAATCTGTTGACAGTATATAGAACTACATTTCGCATATGCGCAGTAAAACATTATTAACTATAAATGCTCATATTTCCGGTAATATTAAGATTTTTTACTTAAAATTTTAATACAATGTTTCTTTTACGTATTGTCAAGTATTCTGTTAGTTTCGTACAATTCGAAAGAAAACTCTGCATGTTATAATCCAAAAACATGCGGAGTTTGAAATTTTCAATTTAATACCGATTTTTACTTATAGTCTGATAAATATTTTTATTGTCTAACTAGGAGTTTTACTGTTCCTAGTAATACTCCTAAAGCTCTTTAAAATGACAACAGAATCAACCTCCTAGCTAAACGAGCTTTCACGCTACACTTATTTATAACCTTACATAAAGCGAAGACATAACAATCAGACGCATGCGCCTACACTGGTACGATGACGTTACATGCAAAACAAATACTATGTAACAAATTCTTACAGATATGATCTATCCGTTGTGGGCTCAACCATTCTTTTCGCATTATTAGTCTCGTAGTTATTAACGATTCAAATCTGACGATATTTTGTCACACAAGAAAGTTCCACCGACTATCACTGTAACGGGCGGAAAGACGTTTTCAAGTCACAAATGAAGAAAAATCATTGCTAGAAAATATTATTTTCATGCTTTACAAGGAATTTAATTAATGCAAATCTAGAACATTTGGTTGAATAACAAATAGGCAAAATTATTTTCATCATACGTTATAAGTGTGCAATGGACCAATTTTGAGCGCAGTCCTTCATTATAGCAAGTGGAAACTATGTTCGAGTATAAAAGAATTCAAGAGGAGAACAAAATTTATTTTATTTTTGAAAAACCCGTGGAAAACTTAAGACTTTTTACGATTTCTATTTTTTTATCCATTCATTGAACCATTTTAGTTTTGCTGAATTTTTATTTGTTTTTGCTTCAATGCATAAAAGATTAATGCATTTTTTCTTAAAACAAACAAAAATTTAACATCTTTATCAAATTTACAAATTTCTCAATTTATAATTTCCTTTCCATAATAAGGGCGACACCTCAGCCGAAACATTGTTCTTTTGATTGTTGGGATGTAGCGCTATAAGGGAAGCTCTGAGTCGTAATATATTTTTGGTATCATTATTCTAAAAGGAATATATATCTTACGTGAAAAAATTACAAAGCTTGAAATCTAAGAAGACATAAAGTTCAAAACATCTATATATTTAAAATAATATGGTAAAACCTTCAGACAGTTCGCCAGACCCAAATACTTGACGGATTTCGATAATTTTTATCTCATGAAAGCTTATGACGTCTGGATATATCATCAAGGGTATCCTGCCCCCATCACCCGCATTTTCGAACGAAATCCAAAAAACATATGGAGAATGTATAGTAGAGAAATGTTTTTTCGATTTCGATCGAAAATGGGGGGGGGGCATACGACCCTTGATGACATATCTAGACGTCATAAGCTTTCATATGAAATAAAAATTATCGAAATACATCGAGTAGTTGGGACTGGCGAACTGTATGAAGCTTTTACCTTATTATTTTAAATATATAGATCCAACAGTTGAATCAAAATGACGTGTCAAAAATATTTTAAAATACATATTGTAGGGGATGGAAACTTCCATCACCTACAATAGGTATTTTATATAAATTTAAGGCGATATCATTCTGTATTTATGGATTTGAAGGCTTTCATGCCGAAATTCGTGAGAAAGTTATACAAAACATGACAACTAGATGAGGTTTATTGAAGGAATTTACAATTTGAAAGGAATCTGTTGACTACAAAGAATATGAAATCTAGTATGGTTTTATGGTCGGTTCCACTGATCTTGTAGCAGTATTTAAAACTGAAAAAAGTAGTGGCTGAGAGCCTCGGAGCAGCGAAGGGCGGTGAGAGCGGCTAGTGATTCTTTAATTCATTCACCTGCATCGATTTCAACTTCTATTGAATAAATCTGTTTAAACTGATTAATAAGCAATTAATATAAAGTTAGTAAATTTATGGAAAGAGTAATTTCACGTTTCCAAAATATTTAGAAAAATGAATTATAAATTAAAGATTAGAAAGAAAAAAATTAAAATAAAAAAATTACTTTTTAAAGAACTAATAAAAGTGAGTTTATAAAAACTGTTTTTGGTAACTCCATTTGTATTAGTCTGTACATCGGAAGTATAGAACCTTATGTCACTTTTGCCTACGTTTACAGGAAAGCATTTGACCATTTTCATTTGAAAGTAGGAGAACGGGCTTGGTGTTCTCTTAAAAGCATGTAACACTTCCCAAATTATTGATGAAGAGCATAACGGTCCATACCTCTGGGTAAAAGGAAAATATATGTCTAGGTGTGTACTTACCCTATTTCGGTATAAAAAATGGACATAATGCTTTGTAAATTCATTTAAATTATTAAGACAATTTATGACATATAGATGGAAGCTTGAGTGCTGATAAAGAAACAAAAATAAATTGATGTTGTTCACTTGAAGCTGCATCTTTATTTTTTCTTTGTTTGTACACTTGAGAATATCATATTTTATTCTACAATGTTGAAGAAAATTCCAGGTCGATATTATTAGTACTTAAAAAATGATCTATTTAATATTATAGAATTTTATCATGAAGACTTTTTTCTGAAATAAAGCCCAGTGTTGTTATTTGGTAGCAAACTATTTTTTAACCGTAAACCATACTTAAAACAAAATAGGATTTTTTAAGTATCTTTCCAATGTTTTATAAAAAAAAATTAAAGCCTAAAAACATTTTTAAATCAATTGTTTTAAAATCAAGCTTTTAAAGGTTAATACTAAAAAGTCCATACAAAATACTAAGCTTGAATTTCCTTTTTTAAATTTTTTATAACAAATATCTCAATTGAAATCCATTTCACTTCAAGGCTTATACTTTCAATCATCCACCTTGTTGCTCAACAAAGATATGGATAAAGCAACAGAATTTTATAGAAAGTCAAACTTAACGCATTAAAAATAAAAAAGCATCGAATTACACAAATCTAAAGTTCTATGTGAATGGTTTCTCTTTCAAAAACGAATTTTTATTTCATGACGAAATAAGTTCCTATTTCTATACCTTACGACCATTTTCCTAGAATAAATTTTAAGATGGTATTTAAGGTATTTATTCTTCCGTGATTCTTTTAAAATGAAAAAATTATTTCTAAGACATATTTAAAAAAACACAAATTTCTTTTCAGAAAAAGATTTCAGCGATTTCTTGAATACATTCTTTCAGAGAAATCAGCTATTCATCTCAGGAAAAGCTTGAGGTATCTATCAATAGATTAATAAGTTATCTATCAGTAGAATTACATACATTGAAGAAACACTTGAATTTGTATTTGAATAACAGTAATATTAAAAGATTTATTTTTTCTTAAGAAATGCGCCCTCTAAAATAAGTTTAATATGTAGTTTCGTAAGAACTAGAGATCTACGTCAAGTGGTTAATTTTGAAATCAACTCCTTATACTTGTAATTAAATATAATATTTACCTCTATTCTATCGGCAACAACAGGCATTAGGGCTTCAGTCTTATTCTCAAGATTTTAGAAGACAAAATTGGGTATGTTGCTTAAAGGCAACATTGGGCCTTTATGGGTTAATGAGATCTGCCTGACTACAACATCCACACATGCCTTAAAAATGTAAGTATATTGGGATTAGTAATGGAAATCCAGTCAGAAATTTCAGGCCTAAATGATGATAATGATGCAGTGTATTTAAAGTAATGCATTTGATACTTGATTTTATGGTATAAATATTTTTTCCATTATCATAAATTTATTTTTAAAGTTTTACTATAAATATTTTAATCTGTTACATAAAGGCTTACTCCCAGTATCCTATAATACAATTTTTTCAACCTAATTTATATAAATTATTATAAATGAGCGTAAGACACTGAAAAAGGCTATAATATTTTATTTTGTACTTAAATTTGTAAAGAAAATTATTATATTAATCTGAATGTCAAATTTAACTTTCTTTATTGAGAGTTTCCTTATTTTAATTCAAATGTATAAAAAGAATATTATTTTAACTAGTTATTAAATTATAAAAGAAGTTAATTTGAAGAATGAAAAAAGTATATGATACAATTTAGCGTCTCTGGTTTATTAAAAATTTCGCTCAATATAGGTCATTAATTTAAGAATTAATTAATTCTGTCAATTCATTTTACAATTAATTTTGTCGAAACGAAACCAATATATCATATTATCTACACTGTAAAATAAATCCCGTAAAATTTACGGTTTTAAACTGGCAGCTGGGTTGGTTGTGCAAAACCGTAAAAGTTACGAAGTAAATCCGTAGGCAAAACGGTTTTTCACCATACAGGAACAAGGTTTTCCCGTAAAAGTTACGAAGTAAATCCGTAGTCACAACGGTTTTTTACCGTATGAAATCAAGTTTTCTCCGTAAAAATTAAGTCATCAAAGTAAGTGACGTCATCGACTGAGTTGAGTTGTTTCTCTCCTTCTGTTCGAGTTGAGTTGAAATGTGCTGATGTGTATTATCAATTAGGAATATTAATTAATCAAGGCTTAATTATTAATTTCAATTAGTTTAATTAATATAATTTTTAATTGAACTTACTTGGACGATTTCGATGCAAGATGGTGACAAAACTTATAACTCCTCCGAGCCGGGGATCGAAACCGCGTTCATAGAAATAAAAAAAGCATTCACTCTAACCACTAGTCCACCGGAGACTTCATAAAATAAAGAAAAAATAATCTATTTGAGTTTTAAAGTCACTATAGCTCTAGTGGCGCCACCTAGTGGTGTAAAAATCAACTATTACCAGAACACGTGTTTTAAGGTTACGGAGATGGAACCCTATTAAAAACATGAAATGAATGGAATAAAATTGCAGTTAAGAAAAGGGAAAGTTATCGTACGGAAAGCAATACCGTATGACGAAAAATAGAATTTGAACTGGCGGTTTTAAACCGTTTATGGCTGGAGGAAAAAACCGTTTTGTCAACAAAACAGCTTTAAACCGTCAAATATACGGAAAAAGTCCGGGTAAAAAACGGATATTTTTTACAGTGTAAGCAATATTGAAACATTTCATTAAAGCACAAAAAATGTTATCTAATATACATTGTAACCATATAAATAAGAGCAACCCCCTCTTAACTTCAGTACGACGGCAGCTATATTCATGAAAGTAGTAAAGTAGTAGTAGGTTTAGTAAAATGTCTATGCGCTTTGCGATGAGACTTGTAACGCCACTTGGTGTCAAACTTCGGAGTCAGGGTTCCTATCTCGGAAACGGTACAAAATAGAGGAAAAATGTCCATTACAAAGTTGTAGAGTGTTATATATTTGGTACAAAAAGACACCCTGTACACATTAATACGAAGAACAGAACGTTTAAAATGCACATTTGTTTGTTCACGATTTCCAAAACTGTGACGTCACAAAACGTGTTAAAAAGAAGAAAAAAAAAACAATTAGTTATCACAAAATATCTTTCTTTTCGGTGTTCAAAGTGCTCTCCGTCATCTACAATACAGATTTGAGCCCTTGCTTGAATTTCACTTTGCACACGTTTTAGCATATGTTTGATGCGCAAGCACCAGCGACAGCAATACGTCTTACTGTGTTGGCGGATAAGTTTATAATTTGCTGTTTGATTCATTCCCACAGGAAAAAGTATAATTGAATAATTTTTGCCAGAAAAATTACATTTTCTCCTTTTGTCCATGTCTTGTGATATCACAATTTCGGAAAATGTGTGTAAACAAATGCGCATTTTAAGCCTTCTAATCTTCGTATTAATGTACACAAGGTGTCTTTTTATAATCGATAACGCTCTATAACTTAGTAATTGACATTTTCCGTTTATTTTGTACCATTTTCGATATAGGAACCCTAACTCCGGAGTTTGCCACCACATGGCGCTGTAAGTGGACTCATCGCATAGCGCATAGCCGTTTTACTATACCTAGACACTATTTTCATGACTATAGTTGCCTTCCTTCTGAAGTTAAGAGGGGGTGGCCCTTATTTAAGTGGGAACCCTGTATGTGTTTCTAATATATGTATGTCTAATAATATATTTTATTCCCCAGCTTCAGCAAGCCATGCACAAGTAAATTATATATATACTTAAACAGTAATTTCATCTTTACGACTTCTCTCAAGCAACAATATATGTGCCTTTGCTTTAGTAAGTTATTCAAAACTATGATTCCGGTAGTTATCTCGCAAAAGACTTGCATACTGTAACCGGGAAGTCTTGTTTATTTGGGTCAAGTTCAGAGCATAAAATGTTGCTGAAACTTTTAGTTGAAGATTGTTTCAGCGGGTATCAGGGGATAACTGATAGTAAAATGCCTTTGAAAAGATACCTAAAATGTTTTGCAGAAATGTGCAAGATCTTCGGAGACTCTAAAATGACAATTTTGCTCGAAAGGAAATAGTTTACAATCGTTGCTGAACAAGCAATACCACTTACGTGAGTTTTTCGAATTTTTAGATTTCATAAACAAAATAGGAAATATATACTTAAAATTCGATTAGTTATCTATTCTAGTTTATTGATAATAATTAAATTGTTATTTTAAATACATTTGTTTTATCAAAATGAGTTTGTAGAGTAAAACAGAAAACTTAATTATTAGTTATAACTTCTAATGAATACTGTTAGTCACAATCTTTGCTGTATTATATCGTTTGAGTTACACTGTAAAATAAAACTTAATTTCTTAAAACTAAAATAATAATGTTTATTCAATAAACATATGCATTTCCTTTGCAGAATTCTTCATTTTTTGAAATTAATTTGAGTGCACAGAACATTCATTTTATAGTGATACTAGAAGCCCCTTAAGCTACAGTCTCAAAATAATATGACCATTTCATTAAATTACTCTTTCAAAATACACATTATGTGTTCTTTGAGGTTTATGATATTACGAGATATATTGTAGTTTTATATACATTAAGCAGTTTAAGAGATTACTCCGAAAGATTTTTAATTCCTGCAAGGTTGTGATATTTATACAGTCTAAGTATTTATAGCTCCTACACATACTATTAATATTTAGCATCGCATACGACTTAAATATGCATTTGAGAACTCAGAAATAAAAATATGGACAATAGGTCTTGAATATTATTAGACATTTCTAAAAAAGAATTAACTTTTGTTGTCGATTTTTGCATCGATTGAAGATGAAATGCCATTATATAAAATAGTCATTATAAATATAACAAATCTTTGTACAATGCATTTGACAAAGGGCTAATACTCTAAATGTAAGTGCTGTAATTAAGGAACTCTGTCAATGATCAAAGGAATTATAGGTTACTATTAATACACATTCTATCATGTTAAAATCTGAATAACAACCAGAGAAGAAGGCATTTTTGATGGAATTGTTATGTAAAGAGTAATTTATTGGAAAAGAACGCGGTTGAAATGTCAATGTATTCACCATTGAAATGATTCTCGTTAATAAATAAGAAAGTCAATTGTTATTCAAAGAAACTATAGTTTTCCTTTCAGATAAACACTTTAGTAAAATAAAATCCTCTAAACAGAATTCTCATGATGAAAAGACTTCACTATAATGAAAAAATAAATAGTTTTGCTTAACTTTCAACTATACAATGGATATTTTACAATTTTTTGAATTTAATGTATAAAGTAAAAAAAAAATTATAAAATTGTGAGACTGCGGGTTAAATTCAAATGAATAAATAACACTTGCTTTTACTTCTGATTATTGACAGAAAGGTTTTAATCGACTAAACTGCCTTTTTTTTCTTTTCTCGTGTTCAACTCAAATCAAATTATTCTTATTTATTTGTATATTTTCTTAAACTTCTAGGGATGATGAATTCTTAACAGCTCAAAGTTTCGAATATCAAAAATTACGATTTATATACAATAAAATCCCATTACCAACAGCTCACAGTTATTTGTTCAAAATAATACGCCTCTTGGAGGGTTAATGCAATAAATATCCATAAATAAGAACACAGAAAGGTTTTAAAAAGCGCAAGCTGTATGTCTCTCTTTCTAAGCAATTGCAGTCGCAGTATTTATAAATTTCAGTTGCTAGATTTAATGAAAAATTATAATCAGATGATGTATATAATGTAAAAAATGAACTAATTCTAAAACAAACACACACACGCAAAGCACTTTGTAATAAAAATCTCAATAAAAACTTCAGTGCATGAAGGCATGTTTAATATTCACCAAAATTGTGGATGCTTTCTAATATTTTCTATTTCGGAAGAATGGTTTCCACTTCATAGAATGGCATTTAAGTGGAAGCTCATATCTGTTCATATAATTTTAAATAGATTAGCATAAAATCTAATTTAGAGTAAAAATAAAAAAATATCACAATAAGAAAGATGGAAATTTTACTGACAAATATGAGATACCTAAGATATTCTCTCTCTCCTATGACACAAAGTATCAAAGCATCCACCCCTTATCGAGCCAGGAGTGTTTATTCTGTGCTACAGACTTTTGATAGTTTCTGTACCTTGTTATAAGCAAACATAAGAAGGAAAGAATTATTGGAAAATACACATTTGTGCATAGAATTTGATAGAACGGATTTGAAAAAACGGAAATTAATTTTAAATATATGATTAATATAATTTAATTATTGATCATAGCAAGATAAATTTTATATCAATCGATAGTTAATTTTATTTCACTATTTTAGAGCTATTACATTTAAAATTAGAACGACAACTACTCTTTTAAATTTAAAATTACTGAAATTTAGGTTCTCTAACAATTAAAAAATGCTGTTTAACGTCTCGCAGTGCTATGACGCGAGTTTTATTGTTGGTGACGTCAGAGCGTTACCGAGAGATCTGGGCTATTATATTAGTAATATAATATATGAAGGAGAAAAAAGATAAAAAATTGGAGCATTCAAAAATGTGAAAGCAAGGAAATATCTTATATTCCTCTTTAATTCAACAGTTGATAGAATTTCAAAATTTGCTTGAAATCAAACAACTCACCAATTCTTATTAATTTTTTTAAAGGGAACACAGTAAAGACATTATATTTTCAAATTAATTTCGTGTCAACTCATTCTTCTTTTGTTTCAGAAAATTTAAAAAATATTAAATATGGATTTGGTTATGCGGGAATGTTTGCTCCATATCTCCTTCTAAACAACTGGACTGATTTCTGCCAATCCTGGGATAATTATTATTCAAGTCAAGATAAAAGAATATTGTTAACTTTTCAAATGTATATTTTAACTATATATTCAGTTAATTAGAAATTGAATGAAATTTTAGATTTTTTACACAGTAACATCAGAACAAATTATCACATAAAATGATTTTTGTATCATATTAAAATTCCAAAAACTTATCATTCCAATGTTACCAAATTCATTTCCGTGCAGTTTTTCAAAGTTAATTTTTAACCGCAATTTGTAACGATAAGATACATCGCTGTCACGAAACTCAAACCAATTTCATTAATTTAATTTCTCAGTGCATCAGTTTGCATATCGTCTGTCTTTCCAACTTGAGTAATAGTTTTATTTCACTTAATAATTTTGTTTCAAATATTCTTTTTATTTTTAAACTTTCAAATAATACTATTGTACAGAAATAAATACTGTAACCTTGAAAGGTTGAATTCAAAAATAAGAAGGAAATTTATTTACTTATTTTGTTGAAAAGGAATGACAATTTTAGTAAAATAAGTTGTGTGAGCCTATGAAGAACTTATGACTCCAAGCAACGCCAGGTATATAAGCTAGTTGAATATAAAATGGAAGATAGAAACACACACGATTCACTACGGCAACTTCTTAAATCGGGTTGTTATAAACTTTTATAAAGGAATTCAGTCTCAATAACAAAATACCTCAGCACATCTGTTAGATTGCAAAAATTGCATCTACATCATTTTTCGGTTTTATTAGTATTTTTAAATATTTAAATCTTCGCCACCAAAGTTTCTTTCGTATCGTGTGTCATCTCTGGCAACTTTTGAAATTTAAACGGTAATTTTTAACAGTTTTATTAAATATCTAAATTTTTCTTAATTATTTACTTAGTAATCAACTTAAATATTTATTGCCTTAACTTTTTATGTCTTTCATTTAATATTTCAAATTAATTAAATTATAAATTAAATTAATTGCACGGGACTTATTTACTCGCCATCTTGTTTCGCGGATGTATTTGTGCGTAAAAAGTTAGTGTCGCCTGATCGAAAGAGATTCCTTTGTGTAATTTTGAATTGAGTAACTGAACAAGAAGGAGGTGTGTTTTTCCACCTGCGGGCTCCTGGAGGCCGTTGGGCCTTCAGGGTGCTTGTCCCTGCTTTTATACTGATGGTCCCCGTAAAATGGTAAAGAAATTGATCTTCCAGAATTTATCATGTATTTCTAAAACAATGTGAAGGTGGTTCAAGTTTGATTAATGACAACCGGATCGTGCTCGTTCTGTGTTTTTCTTTGTTCTTTTTAAGAAGGAGCCGTTGGGACTTTTTTGGAATCCGTTGGGACAGTTTTGCGTTCTTTTTAAAATCTATTTAAGCAACGGGCTGAGATTTTGACGACTTACAACAATCAGTAGATTGAGTGAACCTATTTTCATGCTTTTAGTCATCCAGTTTCAGTAATTAGATAAATGGCTCAACATACCATGCCCTGAAATAATGGATTGCAGCACTGAACAGCCTTCCCTTCGAAAGCTTCTATTATGTGACGATTGTGTAAGTGATGAAAGAGCTGCTCAAGCATTGTGGGTATAAAAATTTTCAGTGCCTTATTACATTGCCTGCTGTGTGTGTAGCTTCATGCTGAGAGGTAACAATTCCTCTTGAAGTTTGTACGAAAATTTGATTATGCATTACCACTATGAGTGTTGCTTCCAAAAGATTCAAGAAACTTGTGTTACGATGCTGAATAGCATGTGTAAATCATCAATCAATTTCAGTACTTATCCTTCTCATAGTGGCCACTGTGAATAAAGTAAATGTTTTCTCATTTAATAATTTGATGAAGAAGTTTGCAATATATATATATATGCATATACATCATTGTTGAATACAAAATGCCTTTGAGTTGTGCATCACTTAAATTTTATTTCTATTTTTCTTAACTTAAATTGTTGTTGGCAGTTACTTTTCAAAAAATAAAAAATTGTTAAATAAAAGATATTTAAATTTAAAAACTTTGTTTTTCTTTAATATTTAAATTATTTTGTTCAACGCAATGTACAAAAATGTTTTCAGCTATGCCTGCATCTTCGGCCAATAGATAGTAAAGGTAGGTGCATTCTTAGATACAGCAAAATTGTATATTTGATGTGTTTTATATTTCAGCACCCAGTATTGGTTTAATAATTGATATATTAATCTAAATTTTACCTTTGGCACCTATCAATAATTAACTTCCATAAATTAACATTCTCAAAATTAACAACATCTTTCTTATAATGATAATAAATGCATGATTTAATTAGAAAATAAATATCGGATTCAACAGTTCCAGCTGTAAATGATAAATGATTTTCGTACCATATATTTTTTTCGAGTAATGCAAAGCGTATCAAAGCCTATTCTGAAAAAGGTCAGAATGTGTCTCTTGGAAGCAAGCTTGTAAATATCTTTGATATAATATACATTGTTAATACAGGGTGTCCGTGAAGTGCATGTATAATTTAATTTAGTTTTAATTTTGTAAGTATGTGTGTCTGAAAGAATTCGTAAAAAAATTAGAAAGATGAATAAGCCAGTTTTTTAATATTATTTTGATTTTAAACTTAATTATTTTCCCATGATCCAAGCCAACATAGAAGGAAAAGTAAATGGTGTTGTACTGAGTAAAATTAACGTTGTTTCCATCATTACTACATACGCATCTTAAGTGATTTAATAACTGTTCAATGATTTTTTTTGCCTTGTTTCAAAAGGATTCTTCCATAAATGCTGTGTTTTCTTCATTAACATGTGGCATTTCAGACCGTGGTTTAACATTGTCAGAAGTAGTTTCTTTACAAATTTTCATTCGCAATATGGAATTCCTATAAGATGTTGCTTTCTTGTAACGGATTCCAGATCTAATATGGACAGCAACGGGAGATATTAGTTCAACTAACAGAAGAACCTAATTTACTTTCCCTTCTAGTTAAACCAGGAGTTAACATTTATTTGAAAAACAAGTAATTTGCAGTTAAATAGTTAGCAACAATAAAAAAATTCCTAAGATAAAAAAGAAGATACATCAATCTTTCTAGTCCTTTTTACAAATTCTTTCAACCATATAAACTTTTAAATTTATAGCTATTTCAAATCGTACTCAGATTCTATGGACCTCAGGTACAATAATAAAGGAAACTTTACAAAGGAAGAAAAATCGTGCATTGTGATGTACAATCATGCATTTGTAATAACTGAGCAGTAATAACTGAGCATCTACAAAATACTCTATCTGAAGTACATAAGATTAAAGCAATTAACTGCCACTAGAAGTCTACTTCAGTATTGTTTGTAGGCTATTAACCTCCCAGTGAAACAGCATTCGGACACAAAGATTAACCGTGTCACTGAACACAGGAGGGAAGTTTAGGTACCACGGGACATTTACGGCATTAATAAATGAATTCTTAGGTGAGTGGCCTTTGTCCAAATGTGTCCTTTTACGATTCAGCGCCGACAAAATGTTTGCCTGAGCTGGATAGAGTCCAATTGGGTTAAGGTCCTCGCTGAGTATGGCATTGAATTTAATTTCATTACTTTCTACAAACTCCTCCAGTTAATTGATTTTTGTGGGTAGCTCAGCTTTTACCATGATTATCCTTGATCAATCCTTCATGTAAGTTTTCCGTAAAGTGATTGAAAATGTGTTTACTGAGGATATTATCTGCATTGAATCTGCATTACTTTAGTAATTATTTCCTTGTTGATTATTAGAAAAACCTTCAAACTTATTTAGAAGTTGATTTTAAGTAAATTAATGCTAAAAATACTTCATTTAAGCTAGAATATGTGAATAATATTCATTATTATCCAGGCATAGGCAGTTTTATTCATCCAGAGGCATGATAATAAGATTTTGCCTGAGATAAAATACTAGATTGTGTACGACATTTTTTTTTACTCCAAGTTTTCTCCATTTGTCCTGGAAATATGAACTTTGTTTTTATTTTAAACATGTCAACATTTAATTAACTTAAACTTTTCTACATAAAGCTTTAATTTTGAATTTAAAGCTCTACAGAGAATGCTAGATATGCTCACCAACAGTTTGTCAATGATACATTTTCACATATTCTAATTTTTGCATATGCGCCATGTTAGAAATTCAGTGTCAGTTATGTAGGTGGCACTGCATGCCTTTTTCTTGTATATATATTCTTACTCTTTCTTTGTAAATACTCATCCTGAAATAAAAACCTCTTAAGTGAACTCATGAATCTGTCCCTTTTCTCTGCTCTCAGTAGTATAAGACAGCAACCATCTGCATGTGGTCACCCTTCACTCCATATATAATTATTATAATATACTACTACGCTCAAACAGTAGTATTACTACGTTGTGGAATGTATTTTATTGTATTAAGGAATAATGTATACCTATAGAACTTGTTTATATGCTGTTTCCTTTGAAGTAACTATCTTGTGCAGCTATGCATTTTTGCTATGGTTCATACAACATTGTAAATTGAGATTACAAGCCTCCTTTTGCCAACTCCTCCACAGCCTTCGTCGCTGCAGTTCTTCGAAACCTTCGACACTTGGTGTCTTAAGCAACTTCATCATCTGAGGAAAGTCGCACGGGACGAGATCAGGGGAATAAGATGGTTGTATAAGTACCGGAATGTGAATTTCTTACAAATAATTTGACACCAGGAGAGACCTATGAGCCGGCGCCTTATCGTTATGGGATATCCGTGACTTAGCTTTCCCCGGAAGGGGAAATTTTTTATGTTGCAATCACGAGTTACGCACATGCGCTGTATGCATTTGAATTAGATGACACTCATTCTGACTAGCCGGTCGCATGATACTCTTTGCTTGTTCTGCGAGAAATGGCGTAATTCATTTATGTTTGGAAGCTATTTTAAAAGTTACGGAACTTTCAGAACGTAGTAATGCAAGAAGTTTCACTATAGAGTGTTCAAATTGCTGAAAGAAGTTGTCTGCTCTAAAATGTTTCGGAATAATAGGAGGGCTTCCAGCAAATATTTCGTTCGACATTATCGGGAATACTTTAAAAGTCCCATGCTTCAGACCTGAATGCCTAAGCGCAAAGATTTAACAAATATTTCTGGAAGAAATTTGGCTAGAACTTTTGAATTACTAACATGCCTAGCAGCCATTTCGCTATGAAATTGGTTCCAGCGCCGTGGACACTTCACCAATTTAGCCATGAGGTTTGTCAACTCATGGCAACTCTTAATCTCTAGACAGTGGTTGATTGTTCATGGAAATCCAATTTATTGGATGAGAAGATAGCCGGATATATGCAGCCTTGATTGAATTTTCTGGAGTAACCTGAAGCTTCTGTGAAAGATTACTCCTTGTATAATGCTGAGAATATTGTTACTCGCATCTCCATAGCCGCTGTAACCGTCCAAACATGCATTTTCGTAACTCCAAATGCCGACGAAGTCAAGCGTTACTAGTTTTTGGTGTTACCTACCGTGTAAATTTCGCGAAGTTATATATGGTTGTTAATAAAAACCGTGCTCATTTCTCGTGTGCTATGCGTGCCAGCAAGAAATAATGACTACCCAACTCTGTATATGACCTATATTTTACTTTGAACATTTAACCCCTCTAGTTAATATACGCTGCAATGAAGATAACTACCTGTCTAGACACATTTTCTTCCTTTAGCCACTCAAACGTAATGTAATATAAAAGCAAAAATAATGTATTAATAAATGTTGCGATTTTCAAGTTTCTTAGAAATTTTTAAAAAATTTTGCAAATATATCGCGATAGATTTGAAAATGAAAAAAAAATAATAATGCAAATAACAAATTTATAAAACTTAAACAAATAAAATAAACATTGGATTTTGAAATAACAAAAAAAATTCATTTTATGATCAAATCACACTTCTCTAAATAATTCTCTTCACAATTTTATCTGCTCTAAATAATATGAGCAGAGAATATTGTAAAAATGTGGAAATCCATCAAAGGAAATCCTCGAAAATGTAGTGCAGCGAAAATATTTCCTACTTTTATTATACTTCATAAAATATCTATTACATTTCTAGCACATTTCGCAATCTTATTGAAATTCTATATTTTTTAAATCATTGTATAGAATTAAATATTATACTTTGTGTCATGTTTGTGATCATTTTTTTAAATATATTTTTGTCATGTTTGTCGTAATTTTTCTTGCCAGTTGATTCTGCTTTATACTTGCTGAAGAGAAAAAACTTAGTATTTAAAAAGGGAAAAATTCATTGACACAAAATTATATACTCATTGTTTTGCAATAAAATTCCTCAAATTTTAGAAATTGAATTATTACAATTAGATATTGTATTAATTTACAAATTTAAAGTTATGCCTTTAACAGCAATTTCATAACCCTCAAGTTCTTATTAAATAAAAAGGGGGCAGGAATAATATCCTGATAATCTTGTAGAGTAAAATTTAGAAACTTTCTTTCATAGAAAAAGGAATAAAGGAGGAAGTTCAGTTTTCTGACAAATATATTAAAAAAACTTACAACAACAAAAAAATTCACTAGAAAGAACTGAAACAATCTTTTTTATCCCATTAAACACGAGAAAAGATCTCAAGTACAAACCTCCAGACGCCAGAATAAAATTCATTTACCTTGTCTCTCGAGAAAGGGACGTCATTCCGCAAGACAAATTGTTCGGTAAAACAAGTGAAAGGAGGGCATTGGATTGGTTATCTACCAAACCGATTAAACTTTTTCATTAGTGACTGGGAGCCTACGGATTAGGGGGAAATTAAAATTGTCTTTTCTACTAGTTATCTAATGCAGGATATGTGTGTCTAACCAAAAGTTTCTGCTACAATAAATATTTTCTGCATGCATCTAACCTAGTCCTTATGGTAAAAGAAGGAATTAAAGGAATAATATATTTGGAAATGGACTAATGTTAATAAATAAAAATGCGAAAATAGTTTATTTTATTATTGAATGTGTTTTATCTTTTATACATATTATTATAAATTCAGTGAGAATCATAACACTGTTCAATTATTTTCAAACCGCCGAGTAATGATTGAACCAAATAAAAATTACATACGAAAATGGGGGAGTCAATGCAACGTAACCTTAATAGAGGGATCGTTGTGACAGTGAAAATACTGGCAGTGGTGCAGGCTGTTTATTATTTTTTTATTGGCGACACTAAATTTTCAAGGAGCAAAGTATAAATTATGCGTAGCTAACACCTGTGGGTCTTTGAAAAGTCACGAACAACAAGGCAACGGGGTGCACAACAGTACTTCAGCATCAACGTTTCGTCAGGCATTGGAGAATATTGTTTGCTTGGCACACGCTTAATGCTTACTAGTATGATTCGATGGGAGAATCTATTGGATATTCTTGGAGGAGCTGTTTCTAGACTTCTGTAGGTATTCGCCTTGATATCGTGCCCTGCAAAAAGATTTATCTTGTTCTTTTCGTTACTTAGCTGTCACAGCGACCCCCCACCTCCCCAAGCAGTATTTGATCACAATCTTTGCATTTGTAATCACTTAATTATCTAGAAAAAAGAATTATTTTTAATTTCTCATTCCTTCAGGTTCCTCTGTTCTAATTACATGAAAAGGTACACGTAACATGTAAATCGAAATAGCTTTTTTTAAATTTAAAAATAAGCCTTTTCAAAAGGAATTACAAGGCCATACTAGAGATGTCTACCTTCTCATGCCACAACCATGGAGTCTGTGCGTTATCTTCGCACCTTTCTCTTTCATGATTGGCATGAGTTTATATGGTGCATGAGTAAGGTTCTTGTACTGAAACGATGTGTAGAGTATTGCAATTTTCCTGCTGGATGATGTGCCAATAAGAGAAGCAAATAAAAATAATAAATCCGTTGTTTTTTGAATTTTATCTGTTTTATGAGGCGTTGCAAAAAAATATCTGGACTGATGCTTCAATTACTTTTTTTTATTTTTAACTTCCTACATTTTTCATATTACCACCTTCAGTGCTTTAATTTATTTCTTGAAAGCCTTTCATCCCTTCAATGGTTTTTGCTTTCACTGCATCTACAATCTCAAATCTACACTGGCATACAAAAGTTAAGGAACATTTCGTAAAATGCGAGAAATTTGCAATTAATATGAAAACTATGTTTCGAAATCAGTTCTGGAGAATCGTGTGACATTCAATAGAGTATCATATACATATTACAGTGAAGATTCGGTCACGAGGGCAATTAGGGAGACCACCAGAAAGGGATGAAGGCAATGGAGTTTGACCCATATTGTTTCACAGAAAGCTGATGACGAGATATAACTTTCATCAATGGTTATATTTGATGTGCATAATGTTTACATGCATTTTCGAAAAGTACGAGTTGTATTAGTCAAAACAGCTAATGGTATTTTTAAACGTAGTATTTCAAATGTGTGTTTATTACCTGTAAATACTACCTAAAATTGTTTATTAATTGAATTGTTTTCTTACTGTATTTTAAGTGAATGTCTCATATTTGTATGGTAAATATTATTAGTTACATTATTTGAAATTTTTGGATTGCTTCATTGTATAATTTGCTAACTATTGTAATCATTTGTTGAATTAATTTGTTTGAAATAATAATATTTCAAAGTCGGGCGGTATGTTGGCGCCTGTATTGCAAAGATTTGTGTTCAACTGTAACCCCAACGCCAGTTTGGCGGTTATTCTGTAAGAATGCCTATTTTTGTCAGATTGGCTTCTGCCTTTCGTTCGTGTTGGTCGGATGTCTCCATTCGGGAGCATCATACTCAATAAATCACTAAAAAATATGGAATTCGTCTAAATCAATTGTCGTTTCGTAATTACAGTCCATAATCAAAAGGACCACACATAAAATTGGTCCAGTCGCGCCGGACTTGTTTGGCTGTCGAAAAATCTTGAATTTCGTTTCGAGGAGGGAAAAAAAGTATGTCGGTCTCTTCAGACGACGAACCGTTGGCTCAATTAAAACGGAAGTGCAACCTTCGGTTGACAAACTTTCAAACGAAAATAAATAAACTGCAACTGTATTTGAATGACCAAGCGTCAAACAATGACATTTTTATGATACAGAGCAAACTGGACAGTTTATTAGAATTATGTGCAAAAATAGAATGTTTAAAATTGGATTATTACGATATTACCAAAGATGAACAAATAGCGGATAACGACGCTGAATTCGAAAAGATGGAAGATGACTTGGAATATTTAAAGGTAAGCTTTCAAAAAATATTATTCCAGTTGAATACTGCTGACAATGTTAAAATGCATAGAAGTAGAATACCTAATGAGGTTTTTGTAAAACTGCCTGATGTAAGCTTACCTGAATTCAATGGAAATATTGATAATTGGAGTAATTTTAAAGCACAATTTGATAGTTTAATAACTAATAATTCCACCTTAAATGAAACTCAAAAATTGTTTTATTTGAGATCAGTGTTGAAAGGAGATGCTAAGCTGGTGGAATCTCGGGAAGATACCTTTAATTCTTTGATGAAGGTATTAATTGATAGATTTGAAAATAAACGCTTAATTGTTAGCAATCATATTTTGAATATTTTAAATATTGAAAAGATTCATTTGGAATCTGCTGAAGACTTGAGAAATCTGGTGGATACAATGAATAAAAGTTTAAGAGGTTTGAAACTTCTTGAATTAGAAGCAAATGAATTAGTACACCAAATTCTAATTAATGTCGTCATTCAAAAAATTGATAAAGAAACTCGAAAGCAATATGAAATGTCTTTAACAACTAATGAATTGCCTAATTGGGATAAGTTTATTGAGTTCCTGCGAAAACGTTCACAAGTCCTAGAAAATATAAATGGAACTCATCAACAAACAAGAGTGAAAATAACAAGCTATGGTAAAAATAAAAACTTTATGCTGAAATCAACAAGTAAAAATATATGTGTGTTGTGCAAAGGTGGTCATGCCATTTATAATTGTTCTGCCTTTCTAGAAATGACCCCTTTACAAAGATTTGATATAAGTAAGAAGCATAAACTTTGTCTAAACTGTCTATATAATTCCCATAAACTTTCTGATTGCAAGTCTAAATATTCTTGCCCTTTTTGTCAAGGTAAACATAATCGTCTTTTATGTCGAAATCAAAATATTGGAAGTGCGCCAAATGCAGATATGACGCCAACATTGCAGACGGGCGAGACACCGTCCCCTTCGCATCCGGTGACCCCCGAACTTGCGACCCCTTCCGTGGGAGGAGAATCAACCTTGCATACACTTTCGTCAACAAATAAAATAAAAAATGCTGCGCTTCTTTCAGCAACTGTTGTTTGGGTGTATTCTCCTATTAGAAGTGGTTATGTCCAAGGAAGAGCTCGACTGTGGATCCCAATCACATTTCTTAACGTCGCAGTTCGCTTCAGAATTGGGTTTAAGTAAACGAAAAATAAATGTTCCAATCAGCGGTTTAAGCGGATCAACAACAAATGCAAAGTGGATAGCTAGCACTATTATTTGTAATAAAAATTCGTCCTTTTCATCTTTAATAGATTTATTGATTGTTCCAAAAATAACAGATTTCGTGCCATCAAAAGTTCTTGATATTGGGCAATTAAATATACCCAAACGTTCGGAATTAGCGGATCCTAACTTTGACCAACCAGGGAAAATAGACATGCTTATAGGAGCTGAACTGTTTTATAAAATAATTAAAGATGGAAAAATTCACTTTTCTTCAAAATTGTTATTTCAAAATTCAGTATTTGGGTACATAGCAAGTGGAACCGTCGCATCGAATCATTCCGAACAATTTTGCTGTTTAATTTCCCAGGGAGAAAATATTGAAAATACCTTACAGAAATTTTGGGAAATCGAAGAATTGTCTGGCGAACGCCCATTGAACAAAGAAGCAGAAATATGTGAAATCCATTTCCAAAAAACTCATTGACGTGATAAAAATGGTAGATACATCGTACAAATGCCTTTAATTGAAGAAGATTTAAATTCCTTAGGTGATTCGAGAAAGGTAGCAGAGAAGAGATTACAACAAACTGTTAGGAAGCTTAGCAAAAAATCCAACCATGCAGAAACTTTATAATGATTTTTTAGAAGAATATGAAAATTTGGACCATATGGAAAAAATAAATAATGAAAATTTAGCCACAATAAATTATTACATGCCTCATCATGGCGTTTTTAAACCAGACAGTACCTCTACCAAACTTAGGGTAGTTTTCAACGCTTCGTCGCCAACAACAACTGGTAAAAGCTTAAATGATGTGTTGCTGTCTGGAGAAATTGATGAAGACGTCTTTAATATAATGTTAAGATTTAGAAAACACTAAATCGTTTTAATTGCAGATATTCGTCAAATGTTTCTCCAAATTCTTATTGAACCTTCCCAAAGAGTCAGAATCCTCTGGAAAACAAAAGAGGAGGAAGAACCAGTTTCTTATAGACTAAAAACTGTCACTTACGGAACTAAGTGTACACCTTTTCTCGCAACAAGAGTCTTAAGGCAGCTGGCAATGGACGAAGTTAAAAACTTCCCATTAGCATCTGAAGTTGTCCTTTCAGATGTCTATATGGACGATATAGTTACCGGATCCCAAGACTTGGGAACGCTATAGTATTAAAGGATCAACTGATTAATTTATTCAACACCTGTGGCATGGTTCTCCATAAATGGAATTCGAACGCAAGAGAACTTTTAGACCTTAAAAACGAAAATTCAGAAATCTCGTTTAACCAAAAAGAAGACTCTACAATCAAAACTTTAGGAATGGCTTGGAAATCAAATGAAGACCAATTTATCTTCAAAGTTTCCGTAAAAGAACAAACTGTCTATATCAAGCGAGATGTTTTGTCCACCATAGCGAAACTCTTTGACCCACTGGGACTCCTAGGCCCTGTTATCTGTAAGGCAAAAATATTTCTTCAAAGGCTTTGGTTAGAAAAAGTAAACTGGGATGACCCACTTCCAGAACAATTTGCTAGTGATTGGTATCGATTTGTTTGCAACTTGAAAGAAATAGAAAAAATTAAAATTGACAGGTACATCTTAAATTCGCAACCTGAAGGAATTGTTCTTGGCTTTTCGGATGCTTCTACTCACGCTTATGGTGCAGTAGTCTACCTTCAATGTCATGCAAAGGATAGCACTCTCCTCTCCAAACTTCTTGCCAGCAAATCTAGAGTAGCTCCTTTGAAAACAATATCAGTACCTCGTTTAGAGTTATGTGCATGCTTGCTGCTAGCTAAACTTGTCGAAAAGGTTCTTTTGTCATTGAAAATGAATATCGAAGAGGTAATTTTGTTCTCCGATTCAACTATTGCTCTAACTTGGATAAATTCACCTCCCCATCAGCTAAAAACCTTTGTGGGAAACAGAGTCTCCAAAATACAACCGTTGACAGAACATCATCAGTGGAGACACATTTCGTCGACTGAAAATCCTGCTGACATCATTTCTCGTGGTGCTGATCCTACCGACCTCAAGAATCTTAACCTTTGGTGGACTGGTCCAAAGATATTTATAGAAGAAACGAATAATGACTTTTCTTCCAGTGAGATCAAAATGGACTCCTTCGAAAAAGAACTATATTCAGCTGAACATAAACAGTTATATACAAACAACCTAGTACTTTCTTCGGACAGTGACTTCATCACCCAAATTCTTTCCTTAAGTAATAACTTTCAAAAATTAATTAGAATTATTAGTTTCCTTTTCAGATTCCTGTACAACTGTAAAACCAAGGAGAAAAAGTCTGGGTCTATAAGTGTGGAAGAGTTTCAGCATGCTAAAAAGTATTTAGTTAAAACCATACAGGTAAATGTATTTAGTGCTGAAATTAATGCCCTAAAGAAAAATGAATCTATTAAAAGAACTAATGTAAGTAATTTAAATGTTTTTCTTGATGATGACGATCTCATTCGTGTTGGAGGTAGACTTACTAATTCAGAATTATCTTTTGATCAAAAACATCCTATTTTGTTGCCTCGAGATCAGAAGTTAACTGATATTATTATGGAGCATTTTCACATAAAAAATTTGCATGTAGGTGCGAAAACTTTACTTCATCTTGTTAGGCAAGAATATTGGCCTTTAAATGGGAGAAATAATGCTAGAAGAATTGTGCACGAATTCCTTAAATGTTATAAAGCTAAACCCAAACTTGAAGAGCAAATAATGGCATCGTTGCCTAGAGAAAGAGTAACAGTCAGTTCCCCTTTTACCAATACTGGTATAGATCTTTGTGGCCCATTTTATATTAAATATAAAAATCAACGCAAAGGTATATTCAATAAAGTTTATGTAGCAATATTTGTTTGTTTCTCTACTCGAGCGGTTCATTTAGAAATTCTCACCGATTTAACCTCTGATGCTTTAATTGCTACCTTAAAAAGTTTCTTTGCTCGTCGTGGCATTTGCACAACAATATTTTCGGACAATGCTACAAATTTCGTTGGTGCTAATTCGGAACTTACAAAGTTTTACCAACTATTTAAAAAACTTCCTGATAATCTAGCTTCGTATTTGGTTTCGCAATCAATTTCGTGGAAGTTCTTGCCTCCTAGATCTCCAAATTTTGGCGGTCTCTGGGAAGCTGGAGTTAAATCGTTTAAACACCATTTGAAAAGAACCGTAGGAAACTTAAAATTAACTATTGAAGAATTTTTAACAGTTGTAAATCAAATTGAAGGTGTTCTTAATAGTAGGCCACTCATTCCATTATCGTCCGATCCAAACGACTTTTTGACTTTAACACCAGGTCACTTTTTAATAGGTCGACCAATTAGTTCCATTCCGGAACCTCAATTAGTTAATGTTCCCAATAACAGACTTTCTAGCTGGCAAAAAGTATAAAAATTGAACCAAATTATTTGGCACAAATGGTCCAGAGATTATCTAAATAATCTCCAACAGCGTGGGAAATGGAAATTTCAGAAAAATAATATAGAAAAAGGTAGTCTTGTACTTTTAAAGGACGATAACCTACCGATTTGTTCTTGGTCAATGGGTAGAATTCATGAAGTAATACCAGGAAAAGATGGAAAAGTACGAGTTGTATTAGTCAAAACAGCTAATGGTATTTTTAAACGTAGTATTTCAAATGTGTGTTTATTACCTGTAAATACTACCTAAAATTGTATATTAATTGAATTGTTTTCTTACTGTATTTTAAGTGAATGTCTCATATTTGTATGGTAAATATTATTAGTTACATTATTTGAAATTTTTGGATTGCTTCATTGTATAATTTGTTAACTATTGTAATCATTTGTTGAATTAATTTGTTTGAAATAATAATATTTCAAAGTCGGGCGGAATGTTGGCGCCTGTATTGCAAAGATTTGTGTTCAACTGTAACCCCAACGCCAGTTTGGCGGTTATTCTGTAAGAATGCCTATTTTTGTCAGATTGGCTTCTGCCTTTCGTTCGTGTTGGTCGGATGTCTCCATTCGGGAGCATCATACTCAATAAATTACTAAAAAATATGGAATTCGTCTAAATCAATTGTCGTTTCGTAATTACAGTCCATAATCAAAAGGACCACACATAAGAATAAGCAAAACACATGCGGAAAAAATTGTCTTTTTCTAAAGAAACATTTATATCTTCCCGAATATTTGTGCTATTCTTACGAACATGCATGTAAATATTATGCACATTAAACCATAACCATTGAAAAAAGTTACCTCTCGTTATCAACTTTCTATGAAACAGGATGGGTGAAACTCCATTTTCGCCTTCATCCCTTTCTGGTGGTCCCCCTATTGCCCTCGTGACCGAATCTTCACTGTAATTTGTATATGATACTCTATTGAATGCCACACGATTCTCCAGAATTGATTTCGAAACATAGTTTTCGTATTAATTGCAAAAACTTCTCGCATTTTACGAAATGTTACTTAACTTTTGTATGCCAGTGTAATTCAGTTCATCGCTGACGTGACCATAGAAAATAAAAAGAAGTCGCATAGAACGAGAACAAGTGAATAGGGTGGTTGTTCTATGATGAGGATCCTGTGTTTGGTCAAAAATGTCTTTACAGACACCGCTTTGAGAGCTGGGGCTTTTTTCTGGTGAATAAGCCATGATCTGCTTTTCTATAGTTCAGTCGTGTTATCCGTGTAGAATCTATGGAAAGATTTCTGTATCAACTTACTAATACATTCTTACTCGAATAATTTAAACATATATTTTCAATGTTCGTCTCTGTTTTCGATTAACTCGTTCACCCAGGAAATGAGTTTCCATCAGTCTCTTCTCGACAATTTTTAAATCTTTAGAACCAATTAAAAACTTGTGTATGTGACAGATAATCATTTCCGTAAATTTGTTGCAACAGTAAATAAATTGTTTCCTATTTTACACGTTTTAAGTGGAGTTTACATTATCAAACTGCTCCTTCTTAATACTTAGTATTTATTACAATGCGGGGCCATGAGTGAATCTTTTCTGTAGCACGTAGCACAGTAATACGCCATTCATCCTTGACTTGCTTATAATTTCGCGGTAACACAGACAGTCCGGCCTCTATCCATGCTTTGTATATTCGAATCCACAGTATTTTTTCTTGTACAATTAATTGATTATAATTTTCAAGAAATGGAAATGGCAGCAAAATTGTGCTACAATTATTGAATAAACTCTTCATTGGGAGAATTCTCATCTCACAATGAAGAGTTTAAAGGAAAAATTTTTAATAAGCTATAACTATGAAATAGAAGTTGATTTTTCAGCCTGTATTTGACCCTGGGATCTAGGTGTTTAAAGGGAAAATATTTACCAAACGCTAATTTAAGTGTTACTACAACAACACACTGAAGCAAAAGATGAAAATGAACGAACAATAACTATTTTTGCTCCGATTTTCAATCGTCCGTAACGCTTAATTTTCAGAAATAATTTCTTGTCACGCATATCTAAGCTTCTTAGACGTCTTTCATTTACAACTAATTTTTTTATCAAATAACATTAATTTATGATAAGTCTGAACTTATTTCTACGCAACTTAAAGGCATTCATGACTGATTCAATCATTGATTTGTTAGATAAACATCTCGATTTGAAACTACGTGATCTCTGGAAGGGACAGACATCGTAATTTTCAGCATTGATTAGATGGTGAACACTGCATATGATTTGACATTCATACAACACTACTACGTGAGGACATTGGTCTTACTATCAGATTTAATATGCAACAGACTCGAATGCGCGATAAAATTGAGCTACGAGCGTAGTCGTCTGAGACAGCTGAGAAATTTCCTGAGAAAATCAGGTGTAAAAATGAACTTATTTCTACGCAATTTAAGGCATTCATGGCTGGTTCAAACATTGATTTTTATAGCCATCTCTATTTGAAAATAAATGATTCCTGTATGGAACAAACATCATAAATTTTAGTATTTGATAATAAACACTACACTTAATGTGGCATTCACATAACACTTTCATGTGAGCACATTTGATGTCATTATCACATTCAATGTGCAGCAGTTTCGCATGCATGGTAAAATCGATATAAAATAGTCTCCATTCGACAGACAAAAATATTTCCATGAACCTATCTAAGGGCAATTCTGATACGATAAAAAAATTTTTTGAACAACACTGCGCCATATTGTTCATTAATTGATATCTCATTGTCTTGTGCTTCTTGAGTAGACAAGCCAAAGAGTGTAATAATAGCAATGTAATTAATCC